>JAQIVE010000163.1:0-49807 GCA_034698285.1 Sminthurinus bimaculatus | reverse complement strand
ATAATAAAAATATATTATAAACTTTTCCTTATTTATGCATGCACACCGAATCAAGTAGCTTCGATTCATTTCCATTTTCAACCATGTTCGTCCGTCTTCTACTTGATCCGTCTCTTTATCTAAAAATATCTGTATACCCTTATTTAAAATCTGGTTGAATTTCATATTCAAAGAGCATATTATTAGTCCGAATTTTTCAATATAATTAGAAATGCTCCAACTTTACATAATATAATAATAATATTATCAAATGAAACATCTTTGCCCGGAAAACTTTCCCAGGATATTTAAATCTTGTAATTTTGAATGGTCATTTCCTTTCTGATCCCTGCGTTTCTTCCTTAAACTCGTGAATTTATGCATTCAAAATTCAAAAATTCAAAGGGACAGCTTATCACATCAATTTGCATTAACCTCAGAATTGGAAATACTTTTCCCAGCGGTATTTATAGCAAAGGTTCTAATGATAATGTACAGTGTAGAAGAAATGATGTCTACAGAAAAATAAAGAAAATAGAGGCAATAAATAACCATGGACGGAATTTTCATGAAGACTAAAGAAAAAAAACCTCAGCCAAAATGCGGCAATATAAGTCGGCCATATCGTCGTATAATAAATAATATCATATTGCGCTGACAGTAGTCTTTTTGCCGGCTAAAAATGTGCCTACATGAAAACGACGATAGTTATTTGAACACCTGAACGGGGAGAAACGAGAGAGTATGTATGTAGAATATACTTTTACTTATATATGCTCCGCTTTAAACGGTGGCTGAAGGTACATACATTACAGGGAGTAGAGAATTTGAGAAAATTTCAATAATAATTCCATTCCTTTGGAGGCGTCGATCTTGAGCAAGATTTTTTGCACAAGGAAGTAAAAACGACACACGGGAAAATAGAGAAGAAAGATGAAAAGAGATGATGAGAGTACATATTATAGTATATAGTGTGAGTGAGTGAGTGTCTCGGTGAGTTTGTAATAGTTGGAGGAAAAAATGTTTATTTTATTAGCCATATCAACATCAACTGTGTGCTTTTTAAAGTGGCTTCCACTCACCGTCTGCGATAATAAGAGTTTGAGCCAATTTCATGGCTTTGTGCCTCTGTGCTGTGCTTTTGCCTCCGTATAATAGAAGTAGCAAATGTTCACGACTCGAGACTATATATACATACAGTCACTAAAAACCTCACATGTACAATACATACACACGAATACCCTTTTAAATACATATACACAAAATAGCAGCAGAATACAGTAGGATGCGATAGGACTATGAAGTCGCGACGTTCGAAACGATTCCGGTGGTCTTCTCCTTTTCATATTTTATTATAGGATGTGTAGTATATAAAAAAGAGAGAAAATTCTTTTCCTTCATTTTCCTTTGGCTTTCCTCTATACTTATATTACATTACATACTTGTGTATGTATATTGTAGAACTTTGAAAGTCTCAAGTTTTTTACGTGGCTTCATCCGTACTGGAAAAAAGGCTTAAAGTTTGATGGTGCATGCTGGAGTTTGGATGGATGTACAATACACAATATTCTTGCATGCATAAGGCCACAAAGATCCACAGATGAGGGCCTACACAATTGTCTCTTTTTTGTTGCTCAATCTCTGCTGTGTCTATTTTCTACAGTATTTACTGCATTTTTACCTCTATTTGCACAGATATTTGGTTAAATGTATGCATGTACGATGTACCTACTCAAAACAGTCACATGGTTGTTACTGTAGAAAAGTGTTGTGTACACACACGATCATACCACATCTTCCAACTGACTCCTGCTTGACAATGGCCCCTGGTCTTGAGCCTTTGAGTATGTGGCCCTTTTTATTTGTGACTTTCAATAAATTTCCCATTTACTGCAAAATAAACAAAAAAAAAGCTTCAAGTCTAAGAATTCTGGTGAGCATACTTAATTATTAAAAGCAAAACTCAGTAGTTTGATCACCTTATTGGATTGATAACTTAAGAAAGTATACACAAATTTTAATATAAGTAGACAGTTTTATGGAAGCTGGACATGAAAATTTGTATGAATTTTATGAGATTTATTTGGTTTGGGACTAGTCTTTGCTGTGCCGCACAAAAACATATACATGCATTTTATACATACACCGCACAAACACATACATGATTTGGCCTGCTTATATGCATGTATACATGGAAAAGGAGACGAAAAAGGTTTTTTCCCTTTATGCAGAATCTGTCACGGTAATTGACCTGCGATGAGGTGGAACACATCGTTTTTCGTCCCTCCAACCCAATTTAATCATAAGTTTAGTCAGTGCCAGGTTCGTTTCTCTGTGCGTTCGCGTATCTATGTGTGTATGTATAGAGTTCAGGTTTCTAACTTCTTACATGCGACGCACTATCTCCCTGAGAAATTTTGCTGGTCACTGTGTTATTTTGTGTGATTCTGATCTTTGTACATGGATAAATGCCGAAATTTATACGCACAATGTATTTTGAATAAATTCAAAATCAAGTTCGAATTCTTCATCTCAATCCAAAACCAAGTTGTCGTGGACAGTCCCTTTATGCTTACATAGTTGGGTCATCTGCTATAAACAATTACGTTTCTTACATTACAGATTACGGTTGTATAGAATACTATACGTATTACAGATGTCTTGGAAATTTGACTGTACTTTTGCTCTGTGAGCGGGGCTCGTGGGAAAAATCGGTTTACCACTCTGAAATTGAGATGCACAAGAAGCCATGAACAAATTCTCTGTTTTGTTTTTCTTGACTAGTTTTTGGGGGAGGGGGGGGGGAGATTACTCAATTTAAAATCAATATTTTCCCTTAAACCTTTTGTTTTAGGCATAATACAAAATGTAAATTACAAGGATTGTTTCTTTATAAACTGTATGTATGAGTAAGTATTTTCAACTTCATCCCAACCAAAGATCATTAAGAAAAGTCCACAATTTTCAGATTCTTCTCATGGAATTCGTACTTGTTATAATTTCACAACCAAATTTTTGGTTAATTTCAAATGCGTGTGGTTTTTTAAGCTTTTAAAGCTAAAACTTGGCAATATTGGGAAAAATATAATTTTAAATGACGCAAAGGAAAAGAAAAAGAACAGGCAAAATAAAATAAGTTACAAAGTGGGTGATTGAATGTATGATTTAGGTAGCGAAACTGGAGAAAAGAGTTGATAGTATTCAGAACACGAGTTTACACTCTGTGAATTGAATTGAATTGAGCAAGTCTTTCAATGTCGTCGTACTCTCCTTCCTTCTCGTTTCCCTGAGTACAATGTACAATACATCATACGTACATACATTACAGTTATACAATTTTTATTCTCCTTGCACAAGATACTTTTTCTCGTGTAATAATCGACTTTTCCATTTCCTCCTCGCCGAGTATTTTCACCCAGCGGATGCTACCACCGCTTCATCTCCATCTCTAAATGCATTTTCACTCTTCAATTTCATTCACTTTTATCGCATAAACATGTACTGACATAGGAATGAGCAATGCTAATACACAGATATATGTATGTACATAGAAAACAGAATGGAGATAACAAAATTCAGTACAATACAGTATAGGTACAGTAAAGCAGAATAAAATCTATCACACCCTTCTTTCACTTTTCTTTCATCCCCCACAACATTGACTCGATCGTTCAACTAACCAAATAGTGGTAGTGTGGTGATAGTACAATAACCCAAAGCATAAATATTATATTCATGTAGTCAAATCACAAGTCTCAAAAATATTCACGACACTTTTGGCATACATTATACACAATGCACTTTACACTTGACAAATATGTACAAAGAATCTCAAAAGGAAGTCGATGTTCCATCAAGCCCTGGATTCAAAGCTGAATATAGTTTTACAATGCACAATGTACAAGCCATGGAAAAATACACAACACATATTTACTTGATATTTCAATTTCCCTTCACCCCATCTCGACCCCATGCACTATACACGCATTATAAATTAAAAGATATTGTGCAACGTTATACTTGCATGTATATATATAATGCACATATTTGTACTGGGCATTGTTATTATGAGACCCTCAAGAAATTCACAGCCAAGAAAGAGCAAACGTGCCTACACTAACAATTTTCATAGTTTTCTGGAAGTGGGAATTTTTTATTTTGAGATAAAACTCCCAGAAAAATAGGTATTATGTATAATGTATAATGTTATGCAATGCAAGGCAGTTAATCAGCCCTTCAATAATAGAGCCTTGGCTATTGATTGCATGATGGAATATCGAAACCTACAATAGAGTCCATAGATTGATGGATGCGCAAGTGATAATTCCATACATAGGTTAACAATTTCTATAATTTGATCCATTGACTCTGCCTTCAATATTATTAAAAGTAAAAGACAATCATCATCATCATGATCTACATTATTATCGTTATCATTATCATCCACTTTTCCAATTTTTACTTGCATTTTTAAGGAACAACCAAAAACCCATGGAAAAAACACATCTTGATGTATAATTTGATCCAGTTTTGGGTGAAATCATCAATTTTTCCCAAGTTTTTTCCCCAAAAGTCAAAGCCAAACCATTTTAACTCTGGCTTTCGCTTTTGGGATAATCAGGTGTGTGTGTGTGTATGGTGTATGTGTGTGTCTGTAATTCTAGCCAATTTTCTAAATCTCTCTTTTGCCCCAATTCTTTCCCTTTTATATCGCACCGTCTTGTAAACAAAGAAGGGAAAAGTGCATCCCGAACCACCGAAATTTATATATTATTTTACACACAAAGTCATTCTAATTTCCACGCTTATATGTAAGTCCGTGTGTTTAAAGATATTGCATCGCATTACATGAACTACTTGAAAATACACACGATGTTGTATTTTTTCCAGGCTGCCTATTGTACATATTATATTGTAGAAAATACCCACTCACAAAATGGAGTAGTTAGGTGCATTTTGTGTAATAAGACGAGACGGCGACAACCTTCCGTCTCCCATGGCTCAAGATCTCAAGACTTGGATAGACAGAAGGAGAGAGAGAGAGAGAGAGCCGTTCCATTTAACTATTGCCACGGAGTCTTGGAGCTGATGGAGTGCATCGTATTCGTATTTTTATCCGTATTTGTAATGCTATTCGTGTATAGCGTAATATTGGGCCCACCACCTTTTAATTTGATAGTAAAAAGTAATTCACGTGCAGGACTCGGTCTTTTGCTCTTCAACTAACTTGTGTAATTTTTTAAGGAAGCGGACCCATTTTTTTCATATATAAGACTTTACATTGTAGGATACTTTCGGCATGTATGTATGCATACAAAAAACTCTATAATAATATTCCCAAGATGCAGAGAATTAAATATGTATGAACGACTTTTTGAACTTTAAGTATGCTGTGCATATGTATCTGTCATATTATATCGCATAGCACGATGTGAAATGATCTGTGGTGAGTGATAAGCTATGTGTTGCGTATGCATATCAACATAAACAGTGGGTGCATGCATACAAATTTTATGTAAAAGTATACCAACTTTATAATATGCAGTGGTGCATCATTCGTTCTCGTTTTCGTTTCTCGTTTCAGGTTCCTCGTTCAAACCATGCATTAACCGGATTAGAACCATGACCTGACTCTACCAACTTTTTACTAGACTCTCAACCACCACCACTGACAAACTAATAGGAGTTGCTCCTACCATCCATCTATATATGTATGAAGTATGCACAATGTACAACTTTTACTTGCAACGAAAGTGAGATCCTCGATTCTTGAAGTATAAGCACCCGAGAAGCAAGGAGACAGATATGGATATGCATGAACGCAGTTGGTTAACACACAAACACCAACACCATCATATATTAGACTTTGGAGCTGGAGCAAGTGTCAAGTGGCATGTTTTCTATAGGGTGCCTGTCATTTTGTAGCGAGCAGACCGAACATGTGTATTTAATTTTTTTGATGTGTAGGTTTGTATGGATCCATATAGAATATAGTTTTGGTGAAAACGGGCCCTGCAATGAAATCCAGCGATAGTGCAGGCGATTATTATATTAAACCCTGAAAATTTTAAACGAAGGCAGTTTAGAGACATCGTTTGAGTTTCGTTGTTTTGAATTTACTTTATTCGTCGACAGGATCTTCGGCCAAGAAAGATATCATGAAGATAAAATATAAATAATATGGATGGAAGTATCGCAAGCAGTTAGATAACAAAATACACGAGTAAAAAATGATCATTGTTATTTGTCAAATATCGTTTATTTAAAGGTTTATAAAGGTATTTGAAAGCTTTCCGAAAATAGCCAAGAAGCTTTGAAACTGCAGAAAAACAAAACAATAATACGAAATACTATAATTTTCCAAGTGCTTTTGCATTGAACATTATTCCATTTGCCCCATCTTCTAATGTTGCTCTTACGACTACTTGATATGTACCTACAACCTACACACATTTGTTTTGAGTTGAATTTGGGTTGCTTCTGTCCCTGCTTCTATTTTCCGAACCTCTGTAATTTGTTCTAATAGTAATAATGACAAGTGATAGGTAGATAACCAAAAGTGTACCTAAGTATGTATGTAATAATGGTCATAGTTTCAATGCTCTCTGCTCTATCATTGTTTTCCCTAAAAGCCTGACCTTTACCTTTTTCACCGCTTTCCACTTACTGTTTACCATTATTTACCACTGTTGTTTTGGGTTGGCATTACTTGTATGTATACATATGTAAAAGTACATATTTACTACTAACCTCCATTTTTTTCTTTTATCATTTCACTTTTGACTTTTTGGACTGGGCAATCAACTTTATAGGGCTCCCTTGGCTTTTCCTTCTCCTCCTCTCCGTTTAAAGCTTAAGGTTTAAACGATGATGACTGTAATTGTAAGGATGATGAGTTCTGACCACAAATATAAATGTCTCTGGTTTCAACCTGTAATTTAACCAACTTTGGATCCATACTGAAACATTTTGTTTCCATCTTCCTTTGTATTGTTTATACGTAAAAAAGCTCAATGCTACCCTTCAAAATGTTAAAAATACATGATGCACAAAGGGTTATCAATTATTGTACATAATAAAGAGTAAAAATTTCAGATAAAATCCATGATATTATCCAATAAATTCCGACTTTCATAGTTAATTTTCAACATTCATCGCATCTTTTTAATTTCATGCTCATATCACATAAATATACACAGTAAAATATACCGTATATATAATTGAATGAAATAAATTCGAATGTGTTTACACAATATTAAATTTCTTAGGGTTTCTCTCCTCTGTGCTCCTTGTTTGTTGACTTGTCCTTGGTTAGAATGACGTCTGTTTGCATGTAATTAAGCGACATGAGCAAACAACGGAGAGACAAGATGAAAACCGCCGTTTGTCACAGGCCACAAGCAAAGAAGCATGGCCTGCCAAAGAAAAAGCGAGGGAGAAATTATTTATGTGTATGTATGTACATATGTATGCATCAGCTGAGATCATTCGTTTATCCGCTCATTGATTGTGGGCAAAGTCCTTTTGAAGTGTCCGGGTCTGTATAAATTTTATGTACACTGGCGTGTTCACATTATATGTACATACATAAGTGAATACATACATACATACATGCATATATTTGGGTTCTGATTCTAAATCTGCAATAAAATTCAGTGTGGCCTCATGATTGAAAGAGAAGGAGAAAAGGCGAGAGTAAATTGTCAATTTTGTGCAGAGGGCGAGAGAGACAGAGGTGGAGTGATGGAGAGTGGGAGACGAACTTGATGTCATTTGGGAGGAAGGGACAGAGAGAGACATAGACATAGACAAAGGGAAGTGGAATGACTAGTGAAGACAAGGATGAAAGACCATGGACCATGTGAAGAGGCAGGATGACATGACAAGAAGCTGGAGTTTGAGTTGGGGTCTCATTTTGCATGTGTCCATTGTTTTTCGGGCGGGAGGTTGATTGAGAAGAGTAGAAGGGTAGCCAAAGAAAGAAAGAAAGGGAGAGAAGATGATAACACTAACGAATGAGGTTGAGGACAGAGACTTATATTTTGTATGTATATATACAATATACATACGTATACTTTACTTATTGCGTCTCTCTTTGACTACTATCTATATATCCAAGTAATAGCTGGGATTCGGCAGAATTCGTGTTGCAGTTGTATCCGTAGTTGGAGTTGGCGTTGAAGTTAGAGTCGCATAGTTGAGTTGCTTTGAGAGGGAGGAGATGAAATCCCAGGGAGATTGACAAACCAAATGCAGAAACGGAGAATGAGAAGGTCTAACCTTTGATCCAACCAGGCCCGAACTCATCAGGGAAAAAGGCAGCTCCGATTGATTACACTTTTCTCCACTCACTCCTCCGCCAATATTAAGTCGCGCCTTCCCTTTCCTTCCTTCCTTCTTTTTTTCCTTCCTTTGACTGGCTGCACTCGGTTCTTGGGTTGGTTGACGAATCCGTTAGGTTTGACTAGTTTCTCCGTGTGTTCGTCTTATATTGTCTCTTCTTCCTTTGTAACCACAAATCATTCCCTTATACTTATAGGAATCGGAATTGCCTTCTCCCACACAGCATTTACCATTAACAAAATTTTGAGACCTACAAAATATTTACTATATCGGCTGTACTTAAATGCTGAATAGAAGAACAGATGACAGAATATCTTTATAGTGATTAAATGGGGTAGCCGGGTATTTTCTGAAATGTGTTCCCCGATTCTTCGCTCTGCTTGTGAATATCCGGATTCCTTCACTTTATTTCCATTTAGAGTACATATAAGTTGCCCCCATGTACATATGCTACACATGTATTTATGTAAACGCAGAGAGGATAGTAAAACATGTGAGCTCAGTATGAGAAGAATGAATAGAGGGAGACAATTTCTATTCCTATTATCATGACTATGACTCTTTCTCTCATTCTTTTGTTACACTTTTTCACAGTCGTAATGTCTCCCATTCTTTTTTCCATTCCTTCCTCGTTTAGTCACAGTCCTCCGCATTGTATTGTACGACAAAATAAATCTGAAGTGAATGGTTGGATGAATAAATGCAAAGGTCTTCTCTTCCGCCTTCCGCCTTCAGCCCTCGAATCTCGCCGTAGACATATTGCACAGTCCATTGGAAAACCGCATCGAGATCAATCTGGTTGCTTAGCGTTTATTTTGTATGATGGAACGGAATGCATTTCTTGGTTAAACAAATACAATCCAATCAATATACATTTTTAATCGTAATTATTATTTCTTCCTTTTCTTCAGATTGATTTTCATTGGATTTGTTCTCAGTACAGTACTGATATACAAACAGCAGCAAACTTCTTAATTTTTTTTGGCAGATGTTGAATTGAAATTGATTAATTGGAAAAAAATACACAGGCTAGATAGTCAATTTAATTAATTTGATGCACATGAGAAATTTATTTTACTTTTGAGATTTTGAGAAATGTCGACGAAAGCTTCGATCTTGCAATTAATTCGATGTCACACAGCATCCGCGTTTTTGAAAGAAGTAGAAAACTGTGTTCTACTGTACGGTACAAAATATTTTATAACAGTTCAGCAGTTGTAAAAGAGCAACGTTGAATTAAGTGGAGAAAAAAAGGATGATGTGATGAAGATGATGAATCTGTTGACTTTGGCAAAACAGACAAGAGCAGACTCGAAAATTTTTCCTTTAACTCTTGAGCACGATTTACTTACAGGATGACTAAAATGTGATGTGATACACTGTAGGTTCGTAGATCGTAGCTGTAGTTTTACAGACAAGTGGATGGAATCCAACCGCTGCTGCTGGACGCTCTCTTTCTGGATGAAAACGAAGTTTATGAGGATGAGCAAATTCACTCAAGATTTTTCTATGGGAATTAACTCAACTTGAATGGGAAAAGATAACTAGGAGGATGGAGAGTCGGAGAGAGCGAGAGAGAGAGAGAGAGAGAAAGATACTTTTTTACTTGAAGAGTTGGAGCATCCGCACATGCAGCTACTCATATTCATACGGAGAAATATTGAGCGTATCTTGTATCGTGTATCAACTATCAACTTATTATCAAACGCCTTTTCTCGTCCTTCCTTTGCTTTATAGTACAGTACACACTGTCAGTATTGTTTATGCATACTATAACTATACATACGGCTGTGCGAGTGTGCAAGTCCATTTTTGTTATCGTTAGTTTGTACCTACCTACAACATATACTCTGATACTCTGTGCTTAAGACGGATGGATACTGTGTGAAAAAACTGGATGGAGGAAATCGAACAACAAAGATTATGCGCAATAAAGACTATCCAATTCCATTCTAATACAAATACAAGTCTAACCAAGCCCCGCAAGAGAAAACTCAGGGAAATGTGCGTGTAGAGATGCCAGGCCACCAAATATTCAAATCCAGAAGCTGTCCAAACAGAATGATATAATATAAGGAAGAAAATTAGGTCATGATTCATGACACATTATTCAAAATCATCTTTCCTACAATTGGCTAATCAAATATCATAATTTTTATCCTATTGTAATTTTCTGAAGTCGAAAAATGTAAACAGGTTTTTGGTGATGAAAACCACATATTGAAAATTTTCTTCTTTTTCTATTACCTAAGCAAATACGTAGCTTTTCTATTCCAAGTCGTCAAAAAATGCTTCTATACATACATAACTATTCTGAGCCTGGAAAATCGAATAGCTTAGTCCTATTACAGGTCAAATAATGGTGAAATACAATACAGGGTGACAATCAATTAACTCCGGAAAATAAAAAATTCATATTTTGTAAAACACGCATTCTACAAACATCTAGTAACCATGACCAGTCGAGTGAAAGATGAGAATTTTTTTGCGCATATCTACTCAAAGAAGCGCTAATCGTAGGAGGCGCTAGATTCAAAAAACCAAAAAATCGAAAAATGCATTTTCAACAGTTGGCCTTTAAACACGTTTATACTTAGATTTTGGCGCCAAATTATATTTCAAAAAAAAACTTTGACACTTTCTAAGGGTGACGTGTTTTTTAGTTTTTCGCGTTTCAGCGCCACTTTTAAATGGTGAATGTTTGATAAAAAGTCAATTTTCCAATAACATCACGCATGTTCTGGAATTCCCGCCTCCCAATTTTTTTACGAAAAGAAAATCACACACTGACACAAAAACAAATACTATTTTGGCGCGGAATTCCCGCCTATCTAGGCGGGAAATATGAATTTTTTATTTTCCGGAGTTAATTGATAGTCACCCTGTACAAGAAAAGCAGTCATGGTCTGGATCAATCATCTCTGTAGTCACAAAAAGGCATCCATATAGCATATTACATAATATGATGCATAAGACTCCGTCGTTGCTAATGCTTGTGAGTAAGCTTCGACGATAATACGTTTACATTATACATGCATCTGTGTTGCATAATATGCGATTGTCTAGTCGGTCGATTGGTCGAGTCGCGGTGGGCTTTAGATGATTGTTGAATTCGATCCCGTCCTATTCTATACAATATATCTTTATCATCATCTAATCATCTTTCCATTGTTCCTCTTTACAAAAGCAACATGCATAATGTTGTAGTTATACTTCTACATCAACCTCCCTTTTCATCGGGTACCACTTTAATATTGGCATTGCAGATATACATGTAATTCATACAGTGAAATGATACGATATTCTGCAAAAAGTCAAGAGCTTTTTTTATCTTCCAAAATCTCAGTAAGTATAGGAAGTACAAAATTTATGAAATGAAATGTGCCAAAACCTGAAGCTTCAGACTTAAAATTTAAAATGCTGCAGAAGTTTTTGTAGCTTTTTGCTTACAGATAACTACATAAGCAGGGTGTATGACTTACAATGTACACACAGGGTAAACTCTACCGCGATGAGGAAATAAATAGTAAGAGAGACGTTTCGAATCCAGCCAAAAAGGTATATTAGATATCTAAAAGTAATGATAATGAAGGTAGATAATGAAGTGTGGGATGATTTTTCGTTTTTCATCTTTGCCTTTCCCTCTTTATCCGAGTCTTGAGTCAAGTTGAGACGAGCCGAGTCAAGTCGAGTCGAGTCGACTCGGCTCGAGTAGATAGAATGAAATTAGAAAAAATATCTTTAATTTTTTCCCGTATCTCTTTCTCCTGCCTACTTCTTCTACCTCTCTTCTCTCCTTACACTTGATACAAAGTCTGGGAAAAAACGCGATAATTACATGGTTGGAAGTACACGGGCTACTGATTAATGGTAGGACTCTTTCGTCCTCATCATTCTCAAAATTTTCTTGTAGTGTTACTCATACCTTACACACATACATGATATATGTGTGTATGTGTATTTATAGATATAGTAATGTAATATGTGCTTGACTCTGTGTGTTTCTCTAACTGTTCCCTCCCCTCATGCAGTGGGAGAGTCTTATGAGGAAAAATTAATGAAAATAAAATCGGCATGAAGGAATAATTGTAAGGTTCACAAGTCTACATCAGATCAGATACTGCATGATTGTGCATTGACCTATCTCTATCTCATGATACACTCTTTGGCAAAGAAGGGACTCTACATGTACTAACGATGAAAAATCTGCTGCGGCACATATTTATGAATTACAGAAAATCCCGTGGTTCTTGATTTTGTGTTTTACATTGGGCCGGACCAAACTGTGATTTCAAAACCAGCCCACTGCATGTTGATCCAAAAACCAGGAAACACGGAAAGGTTTTATTTTTTTCAATGGTGAACAAAATTTAGATGGTTAAAGAAACTGTATCAAGTTTTTACCACGAAATTTGGAATTTGGAAGCTCGAAATTTATGCGAGAAGGCAGCTCATTCCCACCCACACGTCGTGGATCCTGGATTTTGGAGGAACGATAGGCTTCTCTCTTTTTTTGTGTTTGAATGTGTCGGTAGACATTTTTTACTCGTGTGTATGTACATCATACGTTTTTCTCCGGTTGTCGAGACATTAATTCAAATAGTGGTGCATATAATGTATAATATGTACGCGTACAGTGCTCAGTGTACAAGGATGAAGAAAAAGGAGAAAGGGAGAGAGAAGTGGGCAAAATAAAATGAAGGTGAGCATTACAAGCTGTGGCAGATGAACGTCTCTGCAAACAATAAACAAACCCCCCGCTCAACTCGTGAAATATGATTTTCCAAGGAGTTTAGACAATTTCCCAAAACGCCCAATGTATATCATATCACGTCTTTCTCCTTAGCCTTACACTGTGTAGTGTATACTGCTCGCTGGATATTTTTTGTGTCTATATGTTTGTATTATATAAGTTTATGACTCATAAGAAAAATGGAGTTAGTTGCATCATGCTGATGTTAATGTCGAGTCGTAAGTTCCCTGACAAGGATTAACCAAAATCCACACTTTTTCACCCAGTCCATCACATTTTAACTGACCGCTTCTTCAGCTTCAGCTTCATTGTTGGCTTCAACTTCCAACGGGTGAACTTAAATATGTATAGAGCCGTAAGTTTTGCTGAATTTGTCCAATTATACAAGGTAAAAGTATAAAACCGACAATAATTTACATGGGCACACATTTATGCACCATTTAAAATCTGGGATGTGTTCCACCCTTTACTGATTTCTTTTGCCACAATCCCACCTAAAAAAAATTGTTTTTATATCATCTACACAAAAACCAAGCTTTGAATATTTGTAATGTAATCGTGTGTCGTTAGCGTATAGACTCTCCGCTTTATAATTTGTAAATAAAGGACGTTAATGAGAAAAAAAGTAATTGTTTTGTCCAGTTTAGCTGCAATTTTTAAATTCTCGTACTTTTTTACTTTTTTCTTGTTGGCTGGTTAATTTTCTGAGTCACAATTGTATTTTCAAGTTTAATTGAGTTAGACATCACTGAGAACTCATAATTCATAAATGTCACAATACGCAAGTACACAGAGCTTGAAAAAATTAAAATAGTTTAAAAAACTGGAAAATAAAAACCAGTCCTCTTTAAAATTTTTTTAATAATTACATAATATAGAAAAGGGTAAAAATGCGTCTAATTTGTACTCTTTTTATGACGATGATTATAAAATTTTCTGCTTGTCACGGAACTCAATTCTGCAGGTTTCGTTGTTTGATCCCGTGAACTTGTCACAAGTTGGAAAGAGGGGGAAATAACAAGAAACAAGAGCATACAGCTTCCAAAGCCTATTTGAAGAGATAACAAGAGGATTTTTTCAAATGCATGAATTTGCATACATTTGAATTCATTAACAGCGTGTCGTTCAAATTCCTATTCAATTTTGGATTCCATGCGACACTATAATAATAAGGCAAGGTCAAAACTCAAAAGTGAAGACACAAGGAGTCACTTTATTCAATTTTTGGAAGTTCTCCCCATTTTGCTTACTGAGCACACATGAATGTTATGTACGTACAACGTGCAATTTACATTGTACATTCTCCCGAAAAATTGTCAATGTCACTGTTTTTAATACATAATATGAGCCAAGGCAGCCACAAAGACAAAGTCCCTTTGCCTCATTTTGCGTATGAAAGGCTTTTTGCATTTTTCTGTGGGAATAAGTCAAGCAGGTCAATTAAATTTTAATTTCAAGTATCCGTAATATTTTTTTTGAGAGTATTATCTACAAGTTTAAAAAAATTCTTCCCATGTCGTTTTTTACGGATTTTCCTACTGAAAAACAAAACGGGGAAGAACAAAATAAAAATCTGAATAAATGAGTTGCTTTAATAACCTATGTATCTGTGTTCACACAGTTCGTAGTGAGTAAAGTATGTAATGTGTCTGTATCCTGTATGCATGCATGTACACAGTAGATGCACATTTGAACGAGGAAGGGATGAAAAGAAACTTTACTCAAGAAAAAAAGAAGGTACAAAGGGGATACAGAGCTCTAATTGAAAAATTACTCTATAGTATTTTTTCAAACACCTGCACCACAATCGTAATCATTCCAGGCCAATGTATCTACCTACATAACGTATATGTATAACGTATAAATCTACATGGACACATTCAACTTGCACTCGCCCGAGGTACAGATGACATTTGACAAGACATTAGAAAAGATACCGACTGACTTCACAGTCAAAGATAAGCAAAGGTGACAGCCGCTCGAGCAGCAGCTTCCAAATCGCATTGCACTGCCAGGGAAAAAACATCCTTCATTCACCACTACGATTATCATTATCATTATCATCACGGATACATACATATAAATTGTACAATGTCCATACATACGTCATATTATGTATCGAAATAGTATGGAGAGACTCACCTTACAAAGTTTTTTACTTTTTACATATGGTACACTTATTCCCCTGTCTTCTGTCATATTATCCATCTTTTTTGTGGTGGAGATATAGATACACATCTCTCTAAAGTCTACATGTTAACATTTGAATCAAAGAGACAAAAAACTCCTCACACAGCTGTCTCATATTCTCATAATCTCATCGCATCTCTCTTCTTTCTTTTTTTGTCTTTTCTTAGCTCTGTATGTATGTATGTAGATATAGATAAGTCCGCAAGATATTTTAGTCTTCATACATGTAGATTGTAGATGCCTACCGATGATACATAAACACTCACAGCTCAATTATCCACACTACAAATTTGCTAGCAGAACCTTAAGTATGTAGAAAAGAAGGAAAAATTTAAATACAAAGTAAATTTGTATAAATTAAATCTATGTATAGTTTCATTTGATATTTTTTTCACAAGTTTTATCTTGAAATAGCGCAATAGTAATTGTTATTATTAGCATGTCAAGACTAGAAGGTGAGAAAACTATTTTTATTAACTATAGTCACTGTTCATTTTAGGCCAAAAATAAAACCAAGGATTTGGTCCTTTTCATGGTCTGAAGACTGCATCTTTTTCTACTTGCTCTTCGTCTACTTCTTCTTCTTCTTCATAACCATCATCATGTTGCTCAGGAATTTATTTACATATAAACTTAAGATCTGTGCGTGTATATTTCAAGGCATGAAATTCCATTTGAAATCTTTACTAATTATAATTACACACACTTTCATATTACATCGACGAGAGGAGCGAAAACCCCCGTGTAAAAAATTACAAATTGCAGGCACTTCTGCGTATGCTCCCTTCTGCTTCGGCTTCTGCACCAGAGGACGAGTCATCCTGAAAAAAATGTATGTAGGTACATTCAAAGCCGCTCATTTATTTCCCCGATATTATTTTGCACACCATATCATGTAATACAATAACAATAGTAAATACATGCAATCATGTGTCATTGCTGCTTGCTTCTCTTCCAAATATATGTACATGCATACATATTTTGTCGAATGAAGAAAAAAATTGAATGAATATCTGTACATGAGAAGGAAAGTTTTTGCATCTCTCTCTGTCTCCCTCTAATTCTATCGGTCCTTGTCAAGTCAAGTCGAATCAAGAATCAAGGAAAAGGAAGCAAAGGCAAGTCAACTCTTTTTTCGCCCAGACGATAGTTAGACTCAGACCCACAATTAGCAAAGAGGGGATTACAGAGGGAGAGAGAAGAGACTTGCAATAAAAAAACGGGGGGAATTAAAACAGTAGTTAAAATTCTATTGTAGTTTTTACATGGATTTAATGTCGTGAGTCGACAGCCCGCAAATCCAACGTCAACTCCCAGAACAGTAGTGAAAAAATGACACACGGGAGATTTTCAAAGAAGAAGAATGAGAGGAGAGGACGGAGAAAAATATCTGTAATTTGGATGAGTGTCACAGACTCTGGCTTTTGAGTGATCGTGATGTGATGACGATGCTGATGACAATGATGATTGTGATGAGAATTTGAGGTTTAAGGTGTAATTCGACGGCTGTAAGATATGCTCATGTAAGATTATTGCAAGCTATCATTCTCTCTCAACTTCAAATCCCAGGTTTAAATACAGGTAAATGTGCAATATACATATACGAACATGCACAACAAACATGTAAGCCTGTGATTGTTGTTGAGGATTACGTAACATAACTTAAAACTGAAGGTACATCTATGCATGTATCTCTACACATTTTTTGCCACCAAAAATACAGATATATAATATGATGACAATTTTGATGACTTTGGCCACCGTTCCGGCTTCAAAACCAAACCAGCAAGCTCGGAATTTATTTGTATTGTTGATATGTACCTTTATATGTATAACGTATGTGTGTTGTCTCGTTTTTTCGTGGCAGAGGAGGCAAAGAACCAGATGAGTACATGACTTTGAAGGTTGACTAGCAACCCATGTCTGATTACACATTACACATTACCAACTCCTCCAACATCCTCCTTATACCTTTTATACTGATACACATAATATGCATAATGCTTACTTGTAACTTATTATAAACAGTCCAGAGTCAGAATCGAAGATCCAGATTGTGAATTACGGCTTTGTGCATCCTCCCTGGGTTTTGCACGAGAGGTAGCATAATATTATGTAAGTATGTATGCATGTGCAGTGTATACAAATAGTAACTGCAACTGCATTATACTTTTTTAAGGATCACCTCAGCCAGTCTGCTCCATCCTTTGCTATGGATCACTGTGCATTATGGCTCATCTCCTCAATCCTCAGTCCTGAATCTTCAATCAGCGTGTACATTTTACATACATACAGACATAATAATATATACATAATAAACGTTACAACTGCAACTTGCAGGCCAATGAACATAATTTTAGGGATTATATGAGGATAGACTGTCATTTACTTCATTTTCATTTCCATCCCCCTCTCTCACTCCTTTTGCCTCTTTTTTCTCCCCATCTGCTGCTGTTCTTGCTCTCTTGCCTTGCTCATTGTTGCAGGATACTGTGGTCATCCGTCATGCCAATCGCAAGCAAACCAAACCAAGCCAAGTCATGTATACATGTATACCAAACCACACACCGCACATGCCACATTTTACATATGTATTGTGCAGGAGGATCCATCAAACAGCATCTCAAGACTGGACTATGTATTGTATTGTATTGTGTTCTATCTATTGAGCTGCATTGTATTGTCGTGAAAAAAGGAAAGCATAAAAAGTCGTCTCATCCCTCACTCCCTACACTTGTCTCGTTTTATTTGGCGAGGAAAATCAGACGTTTTCGATTACGTCTCAAACGCAGGTTGTGATAAAATGAATAGTTTATGTTTCTCAAGATGCTTGGACGCTTTTACTATGCATAATATATTTGAAATTGAAAAAAATTCAATATGGAAATGTGTATTTTTACGCAATGGAAAATAGATGTATTGGACAATTCGCTCGTGGCAAATTCTGATGAATGTATAATTGGCCACACTTATTTAAGGTCCGGTTATGATTATCCTTCAAAAGTTGATTAAAATTGACAAAATCACGAGATATTACGCGTATATCTTCACACTTATTATATGAACAAGTGCTTTCAGCGGGCGTTTGAAATGAAAAAAGTGGGGTGTTCCGATTCAATTATATAATTTTATGATTGTTATTTGTTATTGCACAGGATTTGCCGCAGAACAGGAGTTTTCCTTAAATGATTGTGATGGGGATTGCAGTAGGTACAAAACGCATAAGCGGGCATATACATAACAGACGGTCTGTATAATTGACTGTTGACCTCTTAACACGAACGTTGAACGCGGAGCCTCAAGTTCAAGTCGGTACATGTAACCTTATGTAATGCCATAGTATACACATACCTAATAGTATTATAGTTGTAATGTGGAGAGTGATATTGTATACGAATGTTGATATAGAACTGGTCTGTAATATATGGACAGTAAAATGGAAAAAAATGAGAGTTCCAACGAGGAAAAGTTAAAAGTCGACGACGAGTGAGGTTCGGACACTTTAAACAAGGAACGAAAGCACAAGTAAAAGGAATACGGATATGCGAACGAACGAAGGGAGGATTCAATAGCCGCCGGTGAGTTAAGCTGAACTCACAATCAGTTGAGCAGTAATAGAAAATGACTTGTAAATTACGGAGCATATGACTGTAAGGATACTTCTTCACGTTTAAAAATGATGCTGTAATATATTGTTCTAATGCACCGAGATTTGAACTTTCAGGAAAGATTTTTTTACACACAGATCAAAAATGTAACATAAAATTCCTGTGACAGTTATATGCAGAGATTTGGAATTTTCCTACAGTATAAATACTTGGGTATATAAATGATAAAAGCCTTGTTGGAAAATGAATGAAAACATTTAATTTTGTACATACTACATATTGGAATTTTAAACTTTAAATTCCTGGACTAACTACATGTGAGCTGTATCATTCTGTATCATCTACATTTATTTAGATATTATATTATGCCTTCAGCACGAAGCACACATTTTTTAAGAGTGACACGACTTTCCTACCCACGAATTCATGAAAATCATGAGGGCTCCTTTTTTAACTAAATGTTCGGCTATGTGTAATGTGTATGTGTATCTATGTGTGTGAATTATATAGTAGTCATTTATCCCCAAATTTTTTTCTATCCCGTCGCTTTCTCTTCCTCTAGCTTTGACTATGGCTTTTGCTCCAACAATAATACTTTTTGAGCTTAAAGACAAAACAGATAAAATGTAGAATATGTAGAAGAACTAAGGCAAGGTAAATCACAAATGGAATAGTTGTGATAAAAGTAATTTGTACACAGTATTAAAAAAGGCATACTTTAGTTTTTTCTACATTACCTATAGTTTTTTCTGCGTTGTATTAAACGCAGAGTTAGTTATAAGTAGACTTCATAAAGGAATTTCGTGCATATTTTACACACATGTATGAATATGTATGTACACTACATATAGACAAAGACAGAGAGACAAGCGGACGTTCTTTTTTGAAGGGAGGAATGTTTTTTATAGAAAAGGTCTGACAGCCCGAATGTGAACTATTGCACAGAGAAAAATAAGGTAAGAGCGAGAGAGAGGGAGAGAGAGAGAATGCAGAGTGAACAAAAAAACCACATGTTTAAAAGACATTCATTGTTCCATTGACATGCGAAAAAAGGAGGAAAGAAAGGCGAATAACTTCTCTGTGTATAGTAAGTGTTGTATCTAGATACTTACTCGCATGTATGTATTATGAGATGAGATGAGTTGGAGCATGTAAACTGTAAACCCTGTGATAGTAATAGTAATAATGGTAGTAATAATCGACTGACTACACTGCAAACAATAATACATTTAGTTTAGTGTCTCTACTCACAACACAATAACATAATATAGTGTAGCATAATATTGTCAGTGCTAAAGTCAGACAGTCACAGGCAGGAACTATTTGTACGTACATTACATGAAGAGACAACCACCAACAAGAAGAAGGATAAGAAGGGAAAAAAGTACCACGAACCTGTAGAGAACAAGTCGTCCACGTCGTCCCCTTTAAACTTCAACTTATCGACTTGATTCTCTATCCCTCTCTGTTTTCTCCCTCGTTTTTTAGTCCACTTTTCTTTTTTTCTCTTCTTCTTCTTTTCCTTCGTCTTCTTGAGGTTTTTTGCAAAATGAAAAGTTGAACACGTAAAAATGGTAGGAGACATTATCACAATCACATTTTTCATTTCGCTTTATGTTAAATACCTCGCTTTTTCATTATATCTTATAGAGTTATCGGGTCTATTAAGTATGTATGCAGGTATTATATTAAGCTTACCTGCACATACATATTATATGTGTGAGTAAGTTAAGAAGTACATGGAGGAAAAACGACAGAATAAGAAGGAAAAAGAACTTCCAAAGGCTATACACTATACTATATATGTACAACTCCAGCAGGTTTTCGCAATAATTCTTTTTCCTTCTTGGTGGACAGAACCATTAAATTTTTTTAAAGCATCAACATGAGCATTGAAATTACTCTTCACTCTTCATACGTCAACCTCACCACGTCGCACCTTGTTGCATTTCGTTGCGTATACATATGTATCTATATTATTGCAACCTTCACTTCACAGTCCGCAGTGGGCAAAAGCCAAGATATATGTAGGAGATGGAAAAGTCTCTACTGTTCAAGTCCAAGTCCCTGTTGTGACTCGGAATTACATATGTATCAATGTATGTGTGTGCTGTGTATAGTTGATGTCGGTAATGAAACGGTGGAATGAAGAGCAGTTCGAGGACAATATTATTGTGTATTGTATTTGTGTCTGTATGTATATAAATGCCTGAGATTAGCTTCAACGTCAACATTATTGTAGCTTTTCATTTGAGTTTTGACTCTGTGCTTAATGGCAATAATGACCAGTTGAGATGAGATGTGTATTTGCTCGTCTACACCTTATATGGCAAAAGATAAATTTTCCTCCGTTTACTATTCTATAACGACCAACCAGCTAACTAATAACCAATGTATACAAAATATCTTTATAATTTTTGTATACATACTGTACAATGTAAGTAATGTTTAATTGCATGGTTAATATATATACTAAAGCCGAGCATAGCGATGATAGTAATAATAAATAGCCAAATAACCAATCTGCTCATTTTTTTCCTGGTAAATAAAAAAACAATCTAATGAGCTAATAATTTTAGTCACATATAGTTACCTCGCCTTCCTGATCTCATCTTCATCGAAGAACATCGAAGAGCATCCAAACATTTTGCACTACTGTCTACTTTCCCAATTATTACAATTACATGCAATACATTCGCGATCTAAAGCACAGCCAGTACTACCACTGTATTTGTTAGCATTTCCTCACCCCGAAAATTATAGAAGGCGAGGAGCAATTATAATAACGACGCAAACTTTGTTATGATATCTTAGACATATTTTTTCTATTTAGTTCATAAACTTTTAAAAAGCTTGACAAAAACTCGTCTCCCCTGAACAAATTATGTACTTTGTCAAACACAAAAAAGATTTTATGACAGAATTTTTTTATTTAATATTTTGAACAGTCTGCAGAAATTTTGCAATATTTTTACGGGCAGTTTTAATGGTGATATAACTTTATTTTATCCATTGAAAACACATTTTGTTAGAAACCATATTCCATGCGATAGGCTGTGTTGTGTATTGTGTTTACAGTGAGCTGAATCCTGAAAACTAAAAGGGAAGTTCAAATCTGAAAATGATACCTTCTCGTAAGTTGTTTGGGCTCCAGCAGCATAAACGATAATAAGTATATTACAGTGTATTGTCCACTTGGTCTCTCTATATATGATATACATACATTTGAATAAGAAAATAAAATGAAAATGAATGAAAACAGTTCGGGTTCAACATTCAAGTGAGTCCCAAGCTCTATTCAAAGGCAAAGTCAAAATCAGAGTCAACAGTCAATAGGTAATATTAGTTGATGTTAATGCAATGTGTAATAGTGATAAATACACAATATTACACATACAACGTTGTGTAACGTGTGAAAGGGAAGTATAAAGTACAATATTATATGCACAAGGTAGGTGAAAAGGATGAGTACTAGAAAGAAGGGGCAAGAAGCAGAGAGAAACATGAAAAAGGAAGAAGAATGAAGATAGAAAGCAAGGTTTTCAATAACATAATATAATAATGTCTGGAGGATCTTCTCTCGCTCTCTCTCTCTCTCTCTCTCTCTCTCTGTATCCCTGGACTTTACTATCGGCTATTAAGAGCTGTTATGAGGACGTAGAAGCCTGGCTTGAAAAAAGATTACAACAGTTATTACTATTGATTGGGACAGGGAGCAAAAGCAGGGGAAAAGCCAAAGTCAAAACCTAAAGGTAGACTCCGTGTATTTAATAGTTATATGGATGGATCTCTGCTCATCTTCAAATCTACACTTAATAAAGGAATACATAGATTACACACAAGATCATTATATAAACAAGTAGTAGTAGATGAAGGAGAAAGAGAGAAGAAGAAGAAGAAGATGACGATAGATATTTGGTATGGACGGTTGGATGAAAAAGAATGGAGAAGATCCATAGAAAAGCCAAACCACAGATACAGATAGATACACGGCCGATAATAATAATAATAATACGCTCGTATTTACAGGACAGGTAAGTAAATGAAAATGAAAATGAAAACGAAGGAGAAGAAGAAGTAGAAGAATCTTTTTGTGACTGGACTGGAGTGAAAAGAAAATGGAAGGATATACTACAGAAGAAGACCCCCACCCAAAGAAGACCGGACACCCTGGAGATTGCAACAATCATGATGGCTTGGCGGGTCAATTGTTGCCTTTTGCTTTTGCTTTGCTGTTGCTTTTGGGCTCTTGACTTTAACTTTATGTTTGAGATCCAACTCTCAAACTGAAAACAGAGTCAGAGCCAGAAGAGTCAGAATTAGTGTGTCCCTCGGCTGTCGGGTTCATCATCATCATCATCATCCTCTCATGATCATCATCACAAGATTAATGATCGATTGTATGGTTGAGTGTGAGTGTTATTCGACGCACCTTTCGAGGGCGTCATGGAGACACTGCATGTTATATCGCCCACTTTTTCTCCTCATTTTATGCATCACACCAACTTGCTCGTATTAATCAGAATCCGAGAGGAAAAACATCTTTAGAGCCATTCTCATGTCTTGTCTCCTCACTTTGATTTTGATTCAGCATTCAAACCCTGGCAATTCCTCTGTCTAATACACACACACATGTATATTACGTATAGGTTCCTACAATGAAATCTTACTCTTCCATCCTTATTCGATAAAATAGTTATTTAATAATCTCCTGATGACGCTAATATAAGGAATAACAATACTTCATGTACATGATGTAATATTTTTTAAATGGATTTGTGCTCTAACCTCATATCTCATATGCATATACAGTATACAGACTACAGACAGTTTTGATACCCTTTATAAAAAGAGAAAGATCGGGATGCATTGCACAGGTCGAGACTTTGAGCCTATCACAATAATCTGCATCAGTATCGTATCGTATCGTATATCAGTTCAATATACATAATCGCATTACATTGCACATGGAATGAACTAATACAAAACAGAGAAAGAGAGAAATGAAATTTATAGATATTTCCTTGCGCACACATCTAACTAAGTATTACGTATACTGTGTATGTTTGTATCTACGAGGAGGGAGAGAGGAGTAGCTCGAAGGAGCTTGTGGGTGTTCAAACAAGGTAGACGCAGACTCGCCTGACCTTTTCATACTGGTCGACCCCGGGGAATCTTTTACCAATTAATTGTATTGTCTTACTCCGATATTCCCTACTGCCTCATCTCTCCTCTCTCCCTGTCTTTTCTCAACTTTAACTTTCTTCCTCATGTGACTTTTCTCCAATGAATGTCCGTCCATCCTCCATCAGTCATCGCTGTATTGAATATTTTACTGACGTGCTTCTTGTACAAAATATCCAATAGTTTCGCTCAAAAATGTGACAAGTTGGTTGTAAACTGGTATACATTATACATTTGCAAGCTGTAAAAAATGACATAAATTTTCTAGAAAAAACCGGTGGTTTTGATGACGTAAAACGAACTGTCTATGCATGATTCTGCAGCACATTGTGCGACTTTTTATCATTATCTAATCCTACAATATTATCGTGACAATAATCATCAAACAAAAATTGAGATTGCGTAGGCGTCCTGATTTTGCATCATGACGCTGACTAAGAAAGCTCTATCACTGCATGGTGATAAAGCTGAGGTCTATACACTATACATACACACAGGGCAACTAGTAAACAAAGCAGAACAAAGTCAAAATTTGAGAGAAGTATGTATGTATAATGTACATATAAGTATTCACGTTCAGATGTTGGCATCGTGAAATTTCACAAGAGAAAGAGCTTTTTTGAGTGTGTTGGCGTGTGTTGGTTCTCCATCATATCGTCATCGTCAGTATGAGTACGGAGTAAGGAGAATGTGTATAATAGTAGAAGCCGAACATAATAAGATTAAGATGATTAACTGAGGTTTTCCATGCAAATCGCAAGTCGTGGCTACTATTATAGCATTCGAGGGACTATATTCTATATTGTATGTTCCACATAATAATAATAATAACTATAACTATAATATAATAACAATGCTGTGTGCTGTGCAAAATTATAGGAGTACACGCATCATCATCATCATCATCATTTTAAATCATAAAGCACTGCATACTTCATACAATATATAAATGAGGATATGGACAGTGTGCACTAAAGGCTAGAGGGCATTTAATTATCCTCGCCATCTCGAATCTCGCACCTTGTTCTTCTGCTACAACCTCCTTCCTCCTCATAATTCCAAATCTAATTCACACATTGTTCGTTGTATGTATGTAGTATGTATAGAGGATAAAAGATGAGCTCATATAATGGTACTAGAAAAATTTCCACTATACATATCATAATGGGTATAGTCATGCCTCTAGTAGGCTCAATTGCCGTCATTATTCTGACATTTTTAGTCTGTCTAATTTAATGTAGTGTAGTGTAGGTGCCTTGTTCTCCTACACGCTCAAAGATCTTTCAAGTTGCAGACAATAGGCAAAAGGCTATGGCTCTGGCTTTGTCATCTATTCGACGACTATTTTATCCTTTCTTCTTATCCTTTCACTCCTCTGCTTTGTGCGTGTGTTCCGTACTTTGTTTTCTATCTTCTCTGTGGAATTTTGTAAAAAAATGCATAAAATGCCAACTCTCCACGTTTGATACCACATAAATGCTGTAGTATAAAATTTGAATCCGATTAGAGAAAATGAGAATGTGGCTACATAATACATACATATGAGTTTTGTACTGTATATATGTATTCTTATAATGGATGTATTTATGTATCTCGTACATTTGACTTGTTTGGCATTTGCTTTTTGGCCAAGTTGATAGTGCACGAAAGGGATTTGAACTGAGGACTTTGGAGTGAAATAAGTGTGTGTGTGTGTGTGCCTGGCTGAATGAGCTCAAAATCGTAATCTAATTAGGGAGAGAAGAGTTGAGAGAATAAGCTGTAGCATAAAATAATCCGGGTTCGTGTTATGTTTGCAAAAGATGGACAAGTTCTGCGTATTATGCATATTTATGTATCTATGTACATATGTGTATTCTCCCGAAATTTGTGGGAATGAACACATAGAAAACAGCCGGTGTCCTTCTCCTACCATTTCTTCTCTTGCTTCTTTTTCCGCTCCCGCTTCCTCTTCCTCTTCTTGTAATGCACGTTTTATGCGGAGAGAATAGTTGTATAGCATAATAATTTGAAGATAAAAACGACAAGTTTTTAAGATTTCTTTATGAGTAGGAGTTTGTATGTATAATGTATATACGCCTATTGTGAGCTAGATTAGATAGGCATGATAATTCCTATGTATGTTCATAAAAAACGGAATAAAATGTGTGTGTGTATGTGTGGGGAAAATTCGTAGTTCTTGCCACAATATAAAATATAAAATACGTGTAAAAGTATGCAGGAAATGTAGTCTTTATTGGGCTTGTTAATTTCTCGGATGTACAGGCAGTCACAGCCGCAAGATTTTTAACGGGAAAGCAAAGGATGAGGAAACGATGTCATTTACAAAATATGCATACGTATTACACATATACATGCATATTCTGCTCATTCCACGGGATTTTTGCTTTTATTTAGACCTTTTCAATTGTATATGCATACAATACATGCTACACAATGAAAAATATGTTACTGTGCATATACACATGCATATTATGTATCCTTACCCTGCGCTGATCAGCATAAGTTAAAGAAGCTTTCGGAGCGGCGCCATATGCTTTGAAATGTGGCAATTAACCAAGTGCAAGAACGAGGATCCTTGTCGTTGTCGTCGCAGTCGTTGAAAATCCTTCGCCAGTTTATGCTCTCGCTCGCTATCCGCCACTTCCTCCGTTTCCCTATTTTCCCACCATACAAAATATATAGAACAGGAAGAAGACGAAGAATTCTTTTACTCACTTGCGTCTCAAGGCTCGACAGATCTGGATGATTATTATTCCTACTATTTTACATCCTTTAGCCCGGGTAGAAATGCATATGTATGTACAATCTACATGTGTAAATGCGTTTCTACTGTCGCCCTTCGTCGCCTTACGATTTCTTGTGGTATACGATTAAAGTTGAGAGTAAAATTATCAAATTTCAGTGTATTACAGTAGTTTTCTATTTAATTACTGTAAGAATTTTATTGTTTCTGCTTTTCAATGGCAATGGCTTTAAGTGCCCAAATGTAATGAAAAGTAATGTATTATTGGATGTACATATGCGAAAGTTTGTGGGAGTATCTTAGGAAGAAGAATGGTGGTAAAATACTTTTTCTTTTTTCGTGGATAAACATTTTTGTATGTACATTGTACATATATAGATACATGGAAAGACACAAAGATTGACGCAAGCATGATAGTTTATGAAGCTGTCAAGAGTCAAGACGGTTCTCCGACTAAGTAAGTATGTAAGTCGGGAATGCCGATGCCAAATGCCGACGATCTGTAATCTGTTTGCATACTAGCATTATTATTACCATCATCATTACTATCATTATTATTGTGCGTGAATCTCTGAATCTGAATTCGGAATGGTACCCTGGAAAAAAAGAGTTTATGTTATACACAATACATTATAAGGCAGGGTAAAAAGCTGGCAGTCAAATTCAAACTCAAAGCCAAAGTCAAAGTCAAGCCGAGTGAACAAAGGCAAAAGCTCAAAAGTTTTATCCTCGATGCAAATTATTTATTACTGACATTCATTCAGCTACGGGGCAAATTGTCTTGAGCCTGGAGCTTCTTGTACATACATACGTATATTATCAAAGTATAACATATAACATAATGCGGAATGATGAGGGAGGAAGGAAAAGTTTAAACTTTATTGTTTGCTGTAATAACCAACGAACCGTGGAGACAAGTCGGGGAATAAAAATCCTAAATCTTTTTTAAACTCGGTGTGCAGATACGTATGTATGAATGCATGTTTATACATACATACGCATACAGACACAATGTGCACATGATTATGGGCATTATGGATTCTCAAATAGACTTTTGTTCTCCTCTCCCTCTTTTTTGTGTTTTTATGTCTCTTCATCGTTAGCCTATTCATTTAGCCTCGTCTTAAGCTGCTCCCTCCTTGTCTGTACATTTCATATCTCTACATATTTTTACACAGACAATAAATTTGTATCTTAATTTGTAATCAAATTATGAAGCGAGATTCAATTCGCCATAAATATTCCAAAGTGAATGAGTTTCTCCCTAAAAATTTTTTTATTGAAATTTCCTCGGAAATTCGTCGGCAATTTAAAGTCGCCTGTACATTTTTTATGTTCAAATTATTGAAAAATGATTACTTTTTTTCCTATACTGTATCGTCATCATCAATTTTACTATTATGATGATACTGCTCATTGTACCAGCAACCAGACCAGCACATTTGTTCTTAATATGGAACCTTTTTATTATTAGCAATTCCTGCAAAATAAGAACAAATTAACTGTAATTATTATTGCAAATAATATGGAGCCATATGGTGTGTATATACATACATAGAAAAATGTGGTACATTGTTGTAGATACAATACATTAGCATACCTCTCTTTTTGATTCATTCCTCGTGAACTGCCGGACTGTAATTGTTGATTTGATACGATTCTAGCTGATAGCTTGTATGAACGTACAATATACCTACGCATATTCAATAACATGCCATTTGCCATGCTATTTCCATTACTATGTGTACACTTTTGAATTTTTGAAAGTTGCTTTTGCCAAGTAATAATTGGGTCCGAGAATACACATAAAAATGTGTGTAGAGGAAAATTGTTGAACCGAATCGAATACTCGGAATCCTACGACCAAGACGATGATTATTTTTCGTCGAACCCGCTTCCTTTTCTTCTCCTTTTCCTTATCCATATACATACATCGAATACATGGACATTGGACGTACAACATTTAAAGTTCTATCAACGTATCGTTCTCGTATGCAAGTATAATGTATACTGCTCTTTTCCCCTGTATTTTGTCTCGGTAATGAAGAGCATGTAGAAGAAAGGAAGAAAGAAAAGGAACGAAACCATACGAGCTCGTCATATTATGGGCAGCATAATGGGGAGAATAAAAGAAAAATCTCATATTGGTCGTTGGAACAGTAAATACAATACAATGCAAAATACAGATAAAATTGCGTCCACATTCAATGGGGCAATATGTAGATAATAAACTAAATGATATCCAAATGCGTGGAGAAAAAAACAGTTTGCTCCTTTTCTTCGTATTTTGCATCGTATCGCATCAAATCGCATCGTATGTATACTGTAGACTTATACAAGTATAGGGTACCTACTGTGGAGAGATCTCTGATTGGATTTCCTGGAATTATATGAAGAGACTTTGCAAACAAAGACGTAATGTAGTATTGCTCTTCATACACTGATTTTTCTTTGCTTTTCTTTGCCTCATCATCATCCTGTGTATAGTTATCTATACAATTAGTTACAATATATCTCATCGCGGATCGAGTAAATTCCCCTGTTTTTTCATTCCATATCTCCCTGCATACTCCTTTTTCATTTTCCTATTCAAGTGGGCTGTTCGTCTCATGCACTTTTTCAATCCATCTTTGATACAAAATACATAACGTGCGGTTTGTGTATTAAAAGAGTTCATTTTCATTTTGCATTTCATCTGTATTTCGGCAAATTACTCGGGATTCTTGTGTATATGTACAAAAAGGAGCTTCTTTCACGATTTATAACTAAAATCTCTGTATCTGTAATCACAATCACCATTATAGCTTGTACAAAATGTTGCTTTTAGTGTGTGTATACATTATACATAATACATACATGTACATAAGTCCACACGCGGCATGTCTTCACTTAATTTTCTTGGTACAAATTTATTTCTATTCTCTATATAATAATGTATAATAATTTTTCACTGTGTGTACAATGTACATATACATACATACATGTACAGCTAACCACATTACACGTTATGGAAATATCTGTGGATTCATCTATCTATCTTTAGCTAAGGCAATTTTAAAAGATTTCCCATATGTTTGTGCTTAGTCCGATGGAACGCGATTTTTACAATATGTATAATAGATATTATACACAAGTACACATGGTTAAAGGGAAGAATGTATATAAATGGTCATTATTAAAGTGGCCGGGGCCGAGGAGCTCGAGCTGCAGTTAGAGTCATGTCATAGTCATGTGTATAGTCATAGCTAGTGGAACTGATGAAGGACCAAAAACTCTTTTGCAAATCACCATTTGAAATAAAGGAAATAAAAGTCTAGGAGCAAAAGCGAGACAGGGAGAAAACAGAAAGGTCTTTTAATGAACAAAGAATGCTAATATTTTTCATTCTTTCACATAATAATACCAACTAACTAACTGCTCTCTTACTGCAGGGCTTCTATATTCATGTATACATATGCTGTATACTTACATTGAAGGTTTATGAGATGAGACCGCAGTCTCTTCTGTTGCTCCTGTTTTGGCTTCTAAGTTTGAATGCAAATCTGGGCCTTGTAGTGTTGAGTTTCTTTTAACAGCAAATTTTAAACTTTAATAGATACACATTTGAGCGCACTTTAGTTGAGAAAAACGGAGCACATACATATACATGCATGGTGTGCATTATTTTGGGCCGTTTTATCAATAAAATAAAAGTCATCTCAGCTCGAAGAGAAACCGGAGCAATCCTTGTGTGGAATCGTTAAAATTCAAAGTACTTCAGAAAGTCTACAAGTATAGGTAAAATACAGTAACATCATCACCATTCGTATATGTATAAAATGGGTTTCCCCTGTTATTATAATACAAGCCACCCATGCACGGTTAATTAAATGAGCCATCTTAAATCGTCGAGGTTAGCTCAGAAAAGAGAGGATCAAATAAAATGTCCTGTTAATTGATGACTAAGACATGTTTATGCACATGGGAGAGAGACAAGGGGAAAGGGAGAGAAAGAAAGAAAGAGTCAAATTATCAGTTTTAAGATGTGCAACGTATTATATTGTAACTTGTAACTGATTGAATTTGAGAAGTCGCCTAGAATTTCCCCATTTTCTCACATGCAGACGAGTGCCTATGTACACTGTACACGTACTTATACTGTGAGTTTAAGTATGTACAAGTATAAGTATATATTTACACAAACTTTAGAGTCGGCAATCATTTTCCAAAGAGTTGACAGTAGTAGACACGCCCACATATCTTCTAGATCCAGATTATACGAAAATGATGAAAAAGACAACAGTAGCAGAACATGATGACTAAATGCTCCTTTTCCCTAGTAACACGAGCACACAGTGCTGTTTATATGAACAAAAATGCTCATGGCTTACCGTTTACCATATTGACTTGTAAACTAGATATCTATGTATACACTATACACGTCGGATAACGATGGTAATAATTGAAGTGAAAATAAGGCAAAGGAAGCTCTGCATGGGAATGAAAACTGTCTTTAAAATGTACGTAAATCACATTAATCCTTATACTAATCCTGTAATATTGCACATCTAAAATACAGATAAACAAAATTAACAAGTAGTCTAATATCTACTCATATGTATTTATCTTGAGAAAGATGCATTTCTAAAATACATACATACTTTTATGTAGTTGTATTTAGTTGTATGTAAATATAATATTTATATGTACGTATATCTTAGAAGCCAGTTAGTAATAGTTAATAGCTCAACATGTGAGGTTTACTTAACTATTAGGTATTAATATTATAACATGTGATGATATAGATATCTTTTCTCTGTATCTTTTTTGTCTTCGATACGTACTGAAAAGCATCCCCTTTTTCTTTCCCCTTCCACATACTGCTTGTTACTGTGTAAAGAGGTTATCAGTCATTGAAAGGTTATCGATTTGGAAAATTTTTCACCATACTTAATACTCATGTGTAAATGTGTATAATGCATACATTATACATGCATAAGAATATATATTTTATACATTCTTACACAAAACACAACATTCGTAACTCAGCATCAACTGCACACATCACATTCAAAACTTAATATGTCTATATGAATGCGTATACCTAAGTAAAAAGTATTTTTTACTAGTTCTCTATATTATTTTAATTCATTTTCAAACTCTGAACAACAACATAAAACTGAACAAAAATAAATATTTCCATATCATCATGCATGTAGTTTGAACGGTATAAGTTACGATAATAATAAACTATACGTTTTTTACGTGTCTCTATCCTTCAAAATTCTTGATACCTCAATTTTCTCAAGCAGTTGCAGCAGTTTCTTGAGAAATCAGATACCTGACTCTCAATTCCCGGTGTTTCTCCTTAGTCAGTGACAATGCAACTTCGTATTCCACTTGCATTTTTAAATAGAGTTTTAGCAATTGCACAAGAAAATATTGAGTTTAATATTCCATTAAAAATGCCGAACGCATAGAGACAAAAATCAGTTCAAAAGTAGAATAGAGTCAAGAAATACCTAAATTGCATACGGATAAAACGGAACTTGATTCACATAGACACATATTACTGAGTAGTTTGAGCAGTAGCTAAAGACGATAAAAAAACAAGTAACTAGAAGCAGAAGCAGAAAGTCTTGTTTTTGTGACTTATTATTATTATTATTATTTATTGTTGTGTAATACGACAATTGAAAGGGTAAAGAAGAAAAAAGAGCGAGAAGCAGTATCGACAGTTTCAATTTTTTCCTGTAGGAAAGTTACTCCGAATCTTCTTTTTTACTGTACATATTAGCTTCAATCGATGCTACGATACATAATAATTGTTTTAGACTAAAGCCGCACTGATTCAGATAATCGTAACCCTTTATACAATACTAGAATATTACGAGTGCATATATGTATAGATACGTGTTCGATGTGTAATAGATAACTAATAACTATGAGAAGTAATCCATATTTTTGAGGATTCTCACATCGCAACTCAACTCGACTCACCGGAGGTCTATTTTTTCCCCTTTGAATTCTCACACTTGGAGATCAACGTGAACTCTGTGAATTGTGAATCTGTGCGTCGAGTCAAAGAAATCAATGGGGGCTCTTCTATCTACTGGCTGTCTATAAAATATTATTAATATTAGGAGTATTATTATTATTGTTCGGTTGAGTGGCTTGAGAATCGACGAGCAACTCCGTTAGACACTAGATCAAAAGTATTGATAGGCAAAACAACAACAGTACAACGGAGCAAAAGGAACGAACAGAACAAAACAACAAAACACAATAAAAAGGGGCAAAGAAGAAAAGAGAGAAAACATAGTCAAATGTTGATGCCTGGTGTAAACTCAAACCACAAGAAATCATGTCTTCGTTAACTTTACACTCATTCTCTCCATGAAAAGTCCCACCTCTGAAGATTCGATAAAAAGTAGCTTGATCAACTTCAGGTTCGAAATTCAAAATAGGTGCATCTGCTGGCTTTTGGTATCCCACAGAATTTCGCAGTTTTTATGATTTTTGTTCTCTTACTTTCTGCTTTTGCTGATTTTATGACGTCTTCTTTCTTAATTTTTAAATCGAATGGCTCCAGAATTTTGTATAAAACGTGGCATTTGTGCATTTTGTTTAAATGAACTTTTCAGGCGTATAATATCTACAATATAAATGCGAAAAAATTAAGGTTTACTTTTAGTCTGTTTTTTCTCCATTTTATGCCACACGATTTCCATGCGTTGATCATTAAAGCTCGTAAATTCTCCAAATTTAATTTTAATTCGAGGAAGAGCTGCACAAGTACATAGATGAAATATCTACAGGAAGGCGAGGATGTGGACAGGAGGGAGGAAAGATGATTTTTATTCGTTTGGTATTTTGCTTGTTTGTGGCTTCATCATCTATTTAAGAAAAGTATAAAAATTCAGTATATCTTTGCATAAACATTGCATTACATATATCGTATCTGTACACATTGAACATACATACATGGATAAGACTTTTTGTAAAAGACAGTTGTTTATATTTTCCGTCTTGTTCATGGAGCGAGCGAGTTGGCGGTGGGGAAGAATGTAAAGAATTATGATTATGGTGACAGGAGCGGAAACGGTACGATTCGAGCTGAAAATGAATGGAGAATGAAGACGATCACACAAAAGGGAAGAAAGAAAGAAAGAAGGATTATTTTATCTGACAAAGTGACTCGAAACAATCTCAAGAAATTCCTTTCTATATCCTACTGATGTGCCGCCCAACTTAAATAAATAATGGGAAATTGTCCTTTCAAGCCACACACATACACACAAATAATAACGCTACGAGTATACACATATACCCACGATTCAAAATCTTGCATACAAATTGAAGATGGGAGATAAATATACAAATATGTAGCTATGTATAAAATACTATGTATTTGCCTTCTATTTGCGTATATGGTAAGCGCATTTTTTTCTACTAATAATAATAATAACAATCATGATAATAATAAAGTCCCATAATAATGAAGAAGATCACACGAAGACAGAAGCGATTTTAGCTCCAGCCTCTATGGATTTTCCCTCCCATTCGAAATTCTTTCCCCCTTTCATTTCATTCACCAAAAGCCGAAAGACAGAGACCTGGCTTATTTTTCTCGAAAACAAATATACCGTACATACATACTTCATACGAAGCCGTCGTCGTCTCCATTCCTCTCCTCTAAATTGTTGTAAAAATAAGGGAGAAGATGAGCGATGACGCTATAAATTTTCATGAAATTGGACTGAGAGCAAACAAAATCTTTGCCTTTTATATTGTCGTGTCTTGTTCGTCCATCGTCTTCTCCACCAAAACCTTACTTTTTTATCAAATAATAAATAACAGTAATGATGGAAAGGGAAAAATTGGAAATCTTTTTATTTTTTCTGTGAATAAAATGTCTTGGAATAGTTAAATGTCATTCGAATTTGCATCTAGAATCCAATCTTAGATTCAAAGTTAACGAATAATGATGATAGCAAGGCCGAAAGATTTATGATTGCCCTGGCAGGTTATCACTATACACGTGCTTATGAAAATATTATTATGAAGTATGTATTACTCTCCGTATTATATAATAATGCAGTGCGTATTTGTGCGTAGGCTGAAAGCTAACGGAAAACAAAAGAAAACAAATCGGAGGACAAGTGTACGGAGCAAGTAATGGAGTGAAGAATGGGAGGGGAAAGGCTTAAGATTTAAGACAATCTTTCATGTATAAATATACAGATTATGAATTTGAATCTATGCAAAAATATGTATGTTCACATTTGTCGACTTTGTACAGAGAAATTTAGGGAGATTTTGTACAGAAGACAGATAAGTCCATGCATGTAAATTTGATGACAGAGTCATAACGTCGTTTTCATCTTTATCTCTTTCTCACTTGAACTTTCTCCAGGATAAGATGAAGATAAAGATTTCCCCTCCGGGAAATCTACATACATAACAGATGAAAAGACAAGAAAACGCCGAAACCTTTTGTACGTACCAACTTTTCAGTCATAGTACACGTAATATTTTTTCTTTGTTCTATGTATTATACAATCACCTTTTCGTTTGAGATTTTATTAATTACACGCATTTTAAAATTTAATATAAATATGTCAGTGGGCATATTGTATTGTACAGTTAGATTTTAGATTTTGATCGATTAGTTTTAAGTTTGTTACCTTTGGTTTGACTTCAACTCCGACGTGGACTGGGACTTGGACTCATAGAATGAACTTCAAGCAGATCTAAAGCCTTTGTAAATATTTACAAAAACATGACGTACATCAGTCTTTAATGTGTGTTTGATGTAATAATAATGCGTTTTAATTGTCCTCGTCCCTCTCGATACAAGTTAATTGCTTTTAAACAATGGAGAAAAAATGTATTCTAATAACTTTCTCCTTTGTTCTCCCTCTCAGCTTTGATTTTTCCCTTTTCTCTTTGATTTTTTGGGTGGCCAACAGAATTTTTTATTTCAGTTATTGGGACTGCTTAAAAAGAAAAGGAAGAACAGGGGAAGATTATGATTGGGAATGAATGGAAACTCTGTTCTGATTACAGCCAGGATGAAAAAAGAGCTGTTTTATACATATCTTTGTGTATGTGTGTGCGTGTGTGGTTGTCAGTCCATCCAACTCAACTAAAATTCAGCCAATTTTCTATTGTGGTTGATACTTTGTGCTGTGTTGTAGAATATGCTCTCCTTCTCTTATGCAGATGGTAATAGAAGATAGAAAAGGACATACATGATTACTGATTACTTTGTTACACACTAAGCGGATTTTCCATAGCATGTGAAGCCATATACTCATACATGTATAATGTATAGTCCACACTCGCAGTGAGCTGAAGCTAAAGCTCACCCATCGACAATACAATAAAACTCTTCTCCTACTCCTGATTTCTGATCAAGAGCTCATCCTCATTCTCCATTCTCGTTCGTGTTCTTCTTCTCATTCAATGGCCGGGTTAGTCTCCGCTCTTTCCCTCTTCAAAAGATGGATATTCGTTTCATCCTTGTTTTTTTCTTCCCTTTTTTCTTTATCCACTTGATAGAAAATCTCCCTGTTGATCCAAAATTAAACTGATGAAAAATGCTCGCAACTCATCGTCAACTTAATTGACCACCAAAAACCCACATGATAAAGAGTGCAATTACCTTCATGAGCATCCTTACCCTCTCTTCCTTTTCTTTGGTAGATTTTAATTTGGCTTTGACTCCTGATGCCTTGACTTGCATGTGTGTATGTATGTATGGGGATTGGGATGATGATGATGATGATATCAAAAGAATTTTTCAAGTGATCTCAGTCCCTGGTGGTGGTGGGCAAAATGGTGAAAACGTGGAAATATCCAACCTGTGTGTCTCATGCATATTGTGTAAAAGTTACCGGATTAGATATTGCCACATATTATGGATGCATACTATGTAGCACGTATAAATTTTGATTATAATACAGGCTCTGATACTTCATAATTTATATACACACGCAGGGAAAATCTGCAAACTGAACCACCGCAAACACGTGATAAACGTGTTGAGGGCGATATGCGAATGCAATAGATGCAAATTACACCGTCAGGCATTGCCCAAAAAAGAGAGAATATATCTATGTTTGGATGAACAAGTACAGTAAAGAGTCAGGAAGAAAAACAACAAAAAAATGAGCAGGTTCACCGCAAAGTTTGCTCATCATTACGACGATCCTGATGCTCTCATAAAAGATAAAAGTACATGCATAATATAATTCTATTTATGTAATATAAACACATACATGCAACTAAATGTATAACTAAAATGTATGCATGGACACAATAAATATGTTTAAAGGAGCAACTCTGATTTTTGACTACGAAGAAAAATGTCTCGCCATAGGAATTTAGAGTGTTGTATCGTTATTGTATGTAATACATATTTTACGTTATTTAAAGTCACTTGAAGCCATACGTAAGACATAAGACAGTGTGTGGTTAGAGAGGTAGATTGCTGATGCAGAATTTCCTCACTCTAAATTTTAAATGAATGCCCTCTCTCTTTCTCTCGTTCTGCCTGTATTTATATGTCTCTCCTGCTGACCATCGACCATAAAGCACGCAGGCAAACTGCTGACTGTCTCACTCTCGAGAATCATTCCAAAGCCAAAGCCAAATTCAAATGGTCCAATGGTCAAAGTTACGGCTTCCTCGAAGGGCCAAATTCTATGGGCATAAATTCTGAAAAAATGAAGGTATGCAGATAAAGATAAAATAAAACCACTGTGACGACCAGTACGGCCACAAACGCAAGATTCGTGTCATCTTCATTACTTTCCTCGTTTTTACAAAAAATGTGTGTATTTTCATAGCTGTAGTAACTATAATGATCTGTACGTTTGAAAGACCAGGAAATATGTATTATGTATGCATATGTATTAGCTTGAATTGAACCAAACCAACTAGCTGCAGGTCAGAGTTTCAGTTTACTGCTCACCGCAAAAGTCCTTTGCCTCATCAAAAATTGCATGTATCTGGTAATGCTCAAGGAAACTTTGATACTTCTTGACTTGTGTGTCTTTTGTTTTTTCTTTTAAGGTTTAGACTCTACTGAACTACAATTAACCGTTGTAGTTTATATCTAGAGCACATTGGCTATGAAACATAAGAAATCAAAAAATGTGCAATTCTTGATAAATATTTTGCAATTTGTATGTGCATCTCAACTTGGAGTTGAAGTTCGAACGGGGTCATTTTAACAGGGAAACAATACTTTTGCATACTTAATCTCATATTTCATCATTACCACGTTCGTTTGACGTGCCCACTCTTATAAACAATGTACAGAAACAACAACGAGCTAGAATTCGAGGAATTTTTAGATTTGAGGCGTTTTGTTTTTGCACATTTTGGTACCGTACAAAAATTCCACCTATGTGCTTATCCTTTTTTTAGCAGTGAGACCCTAAGATAAAGAAAAAAGGTCCAGTTCAAAATTCAGGAGATGAAGTCAACTAAAGTGTACAGTTTGTATTCCTGTTTCTCCTGTACCAATGCAAAACTTCTCAAACTCTATTATTTTACGCAAGCAAAAGACCGCACATACCGTACAGTACAGATACCTTGATAACTTATTCTTTTGTGCAGTAAAGATACACTGCGATTTTCCGGGTTCCCCCTTCAGAAGTATGCATATGTATAAGTAAAAGTGTGTATGTAAAAGCTGCTACATTTGCTCTTGCTTCATATGATGGAAAATCCGAAGATTTATGAGAGGACTCCTTCTACTGGTTTGTATTCTTGTGCTTCTTGTCGTTGTTGTTGTCGTTGCCATCCGTATCCTCGTAAATATCCAGCTTGTACAATTCATAAACGAGAAAAGTGGGCTCTCTTGAATAGGCGCAAGAAGAATGGAGAAAACATCCTTGTACATTGTACATACATACAAGGTTGCGCTCTTGTATCTCCTCTACATATTTATTTCAAAAATATTATCTATACAGCAGGCGGAATTATTACGTGTACAAACCAACGGAAAAAACCATTGTTAAAAATTAATCATGGAACAGGGGCATGCGATTTCATACCATTTTGTAGCACAGAGAAATTAAAGATGCGGATTTGAGGAATACAAAAAGCGACACGCAAGAATCCAAAAATTAAAAATGATAACTCCAACAATCCCGAATTACAATCAGACTATAGCGAAATATCGTTACATGGCTATTTATGTATACTTACGAAAAATATCCTATAAGCACTACGTCATAGCTACCTTCATAATCATCGTTGGCAGTATCTCTGCACATCTTAATATTCCTAGTTCATAGTGGACCTGACTAGCTTAGAGAAATTTTACACACAAAATCTGTGCAGAAGGCCGTGCCAAAGTGAAGTAATGGAGCATCGAGAACCGAGACTGCTATTTCAATCGTTGGACCAAGCCCCGCTGAGACGATCCTATTCATCTAATTGTTAAGCATTATACTCTCATTGGACAGGCATTGTTGAGCTAGCAGTTTTCATACATATACAGATATACTTATGAACAACAAGTACATGTGTCACATCGGCAAATAATATGCATTTGTATGTATATTTATAGGACAGAGTGACAATGAAAGCAACAGCAAAGATGAACCCCTCTTTATTAACTTGATAGTATTTGTTCAGAATGTATGCACTGTGCACTGTGCACAAATAAAACAAGTCCAGGTTGCTGCTGCTGTCACACCACTATTATTATTTTACACTATTTACATTAGGGATTATTAGCTTGATATTACTCTACGGAGTCACAATACAGAGAAACGAGCTTCAGCTTTGGTTTTGTTGTTGTTGCGTTGACTTTGGCTTTAGTGTCATTAGAAGCCATTGACACCCATGTCTCAAACTTTGGATGTGTAACAATAGATTGTTGCTGATAATAGTTACATAATAATACATAGTGACTTTATTCATTCCACGTAATGGCCGAGTGGTTAATATGGTTATGGCTCCTCTCCTTCGTCTTTGGTGGCCACTGTTGAGACGATTCTTTTCAAGTGATATTTACTTACAGTGTACTCTGCACTTGTAAGTATGTATTACATATACCGTACATTAAATTACATGGCATTACATGGAATCGTTTTCTTTGTGACACATTCCTTACAAGTATGGACATTTTTTCATAGGTATCGCAAGCTGATATGCAGCTATATAATGTTTACACATATTTTATGCACACATAAATGTATTATGTATTATATGCTGCTGACTGTTGTTGATACTAAATTCAATTGTGTCAAAACAGTAATAGTGATGATAATACTTGACATTACCTTCACCCGGAGAGTCGTGCTAATAGCAAAAGCATTCATCTCAGGATTTGGATTACACATCCGCTGTTCTAACTAGACACTTAAAATTCCTGTCATTTTATCTTTATCTTTATGGTTTATGTACGCAGATTGTTCATTAAACTGTGAGGGTAATTTTTATTGCAATTTTAGCTATTTCCATGTTATGACTTGTCAATTGTTCACAGATTAAAAATTAATTAAGTTATAAAATTATTTATTATAAATTTTTGCCCTACAAAATCATAATTTACACCATTGAATAATTTCATGCAAAATTCTTCCTACAAAATCGCTGTTGATTGTTGACTAAGGTCGAGGTTCATGGATTATCCGAAAAGCAAAAAAAGAGTTAAGAATTTAAATGTATGTAAAAGTTTGAGCGAGACTAGAATTTAAAGTTTTACTCAATACCTATAGAAATGTTTATTTAAAGCAAACTAGAAGCTGTTACTTTGGGTATGGTTGATCAATATACAATACTATGCAAAGGATATTGCTGAAGATTTTATGTAATGTGCTTTTTGTTAAAATGTAAGTTCTATGTGTATGTATTATGCATATGTATTATGCATATGCCTTGTAGTTTGAAAAAAGAACCCCCGCATTCGCGGGGTCGACCCGCTTTATTATACCCTATTCTATTCTATTTTACATCCAAACATGATTAAGGCATGATAGGATTCAAACAAATTTGTGTACTAAATTTTGAATGCACTATATATACATAAGTACTTACAAGCTGTGTTCAAAATATGTCATACACAGTCAAAACTTTTAGGTGCACACATACAAATGAACAGATGCAAAGCAAAGGTAAAACTATTATTTTTCACTTTTCACTTACACAGTGTTTATTCGTACAACTTGGTCTTCATCTTCAACTCATATCTCATACCTTCTACAATACACATGACAAAGAAGCGTTTTTAAATTCAATCAGATGTAAAATGAAAGAGACATAAATATCTATAATCTATGTTTAGAAAAATTGAGAAACATTTTTATTATTACAAATTTTTGAGTTTTCTTTCATCTGCATTTATACATATTATGGGGACGTTCATGTATTGTAGAGAATCACCTCGACTGTAATTTAACTGTGCTGCTAATGTATCATCGGGCACATTATGGTGTACTTACATTCATACTTTAATAGTGTGTGTCTCGGTTGTATCCCATAAGTTATGATATGTTATTATCATCATCATGGTTGTAACATCAGAGTACACATTACACATACACACAAGCATTGTCCTGCGCTACAGTCGTAAGTCATACACATGTGTTTGGGTTTTTTGAATTCTTTATTATGAGCTCACAAGTCCTTTTTTGACCAATGAATTTCTCTCTCCACGAGGGCGAGAGCGAGAAGGATGCGAGGGTCAGTTTTTTTGTATTTTGTATTTTAAAGTACGTGTGAAGGTGTTGAGAAAACGTGACGAGATTTAGATTCAGATTTAGATTCGGATTCGACTGCAGATTCAGATTCTGATACAAAATATAGATAAAAGTAGCAGCAGCTCAATACGTACAACGTATGTACAGTGTGTGTAAATTGTATCTATATACATAGTACGAGGAAAGTTTGTCTACAAGAATAGAAAACACGATAGAGGAGAGTTACACTTTATAAATTATGTGTTCGCACTCCTCGCACATGATTTTCTTCTCTAGTCCGCCTCACTGCCCTCAGTCAATGAGTCCCTTCAACCGATATAATGAGAGTGCCCGTGGAGAATATTGTGAATGCTGGTTACATTTTCTGTACAAAGAAATTTACAGAAAAACTTGTAGAGATACAAATGATCTGCACTTTGTATACACATACATGTGTACATTTATTCCATTCTATCTTCTATCAGATTTATAGACCATATTCATATCAAAAGTAAAGTAAGCGCTTCAGGTTTCAATAGTAGGGCCTGAAAATGCCTCCGAAATTCCATGATTTACTACATTCCCAAAGTAAACATGTTTTCCAATAAATAGACAATGCTTAATGCTCAAGTCAACTCTATATTTAGACTGTATACAAAAATACCTTTAAAATGTCAAATTTCCTATATATACATTGATTCTCAGTCAGTCTTTCGATGAAAACCATCTACAGCATAATAAAGTGTACGAATTACACGCCCTGGCATTTGATTTGGTTATGTTTGTACATTAAGTGACCACCAGGAACTTTTTTATCTTTTAAAAGTTCAAACATGATATTTTGTAGTACAACTTAAAAAATCAGGTGAAAGACTGAGAATTTTACGTATAAAAGATGGGAATTCTTCAAAATATCCGTTTGCTGAAGCCGGATACTTTGAATATGTATTATACCGGGATTTTATGGTTAAAAGTTGAAAGAAAGAAGAAACAAAGAAGGGGGAGTAAAGAGACAGGAGACAGATGCGTTCAGGTAAGATTACTCCGTGTTAATGAGATGTGAGGAATCTTTCTGTATGTATGCATGTAGTAACTTTAGAGCAGCCTAAGAATAGAATGTCGGGATGAATATAAGGATGATAAAATGATATGAACAAGTTTTTCGGTTGAGCGCCCTTTTTCTTCCTCTGCTCGTTCTTTGACTTGACTCGGAGCATATGCAATATGCAGTATACGTGTATAAAATCTATTTGATAGGAGACGGGCGAGAGGCGGTAATGGGTCTCAGTCAGTTGATTGAGGCTGAAACAATGTGAAGGAGTGAAAGAGATGAACTTCATTGGATTGAAGAGGACGAAGGCGGAAGAGAAGAACAAGAAGACAAAGACGGAGAATAGTCGGGACGTCGGTCTAGAGAAAGAAGAAATAAAAGGGAACGAGAGAAGGAAGATGAGGAAGGTGCATGAAGCCTGGCTTGGTGTTTTGGATTTCATCTCCCTCCTTTCCTCGTGGCCCGCTCCTAGATAAATAGATATCAAGGATCATAATGTTCATCTATACATATTATACATACATACATACGTATACGTCCTCCAAACTCATCCATAATGTTCTAGAGTCTGTTTACAGTTTTTAATGCTCATAGATCTGGTCTGGTCTGGTCTGGTCGGACCTGGTTTTGGTTTGGTTTTGTGTGAAAGTGTAAGAGTGTAAGGAATAAGGAAGTAGAGGAATTGGGATCGTGTGCTGCTCGGTCTTTGGGCGTCCGTAATGACAGAGTCATGAGAGTTTTCTCCCTGTTTTGCTGTCTGCTCCCTTCTTCTGTGTATGCATACATATAATATGTATCTACGTATGTGACTACAATTGCTACTATCAACACCACGGCTCAGCTCCCGATTCCACTTGTACCTATATCTATCTATGTATAATATTATCCCTGTGCATGTACATACTTCTGCTAAGTAAGTCTCATCTGCTTCGCCTCAGCTCAGATATCCCATTAAGCCTGCACTAATTACTCTCCTGGTTAATTAGCATATAGTTGGAACATCGACCGAGAACCATATCGTCGTCGTCCTCGTTCATCGAGGTCTCTGTTTCTTTTCTCCCTCACTCTCTCTCTCCGTCTCTATCTTCCTTTCTCTCCGAGTCTAAGCTTTCCCTTAAATTTCGATCTTTTACCTCTCTCTTTTGCTCTCTTTTCTCCTCTTCTTCATCATCTTTTCTTCCCTCTTGTCGTCATCGTTTACTCGTTAGGTTATTTCCACAAACCACAAAACTTGCCTAGAATTCATTCAACGCTCAAGAATGAATATTCATAATAAGTAGTCGAGAAGTTTGGTAGTCAAGGAGAAAAGTTGAACCTTAGTTCCCTTTAATCTTTCAGCTTTCATTTTTCAAACTAAGTGTTTAAATTTTGTCAAAACTCTGAAATTTTTGAGAGTGTCATTTTGAATGACAAAAAAAGATAAAGAAAAACTGTACAATAACATTTGAGAATTGTTTTGGACCAGGATCAAAATTAAATGCCAAACCTCCCAAATACCCTCAGAAAAGGAAACTAATTATGTAGGTAAAACATAAACAGGAAGGAGGCAGGCCAAATGCTACACTTTTGATATACTAATGACTCGTGTTAAATTTATATATGAAGGAGAGAGAGAGAAAGATAGATACATGTGTCTTCTTTGCAAAAAAATCTTTGTACATATTTCCCGGTGTAGAGTGAGTGAGAGGGAAAAAGAGATATTTTGCAGTTGGCTACATTACACACAAGTTGAGGAAGAGCCGACAGATCAAATCTCAGAGGAGTCGTTTTCCCCGAGCCTATTTGTCTGTGATGTGAAAGAAAAGATGAGAAATGAATGGAGGAAGAGGGAAAAAGTATGTGGCTCCTTTATTTCCCCTGCTCATCCGACTTTCTCTCGTTCTTGTGCTCTCTACTCCTTCTTTCATTCTTCTCTCTCTCTCTCTCTTCGTCCGTGTGCTTCTCTCTATCAGTATCAGTCTCTTTACGATTCTCTGATATCATATCAAATTCAATGGATGGTTCATGAAATGAATTGAAAAAGATCCCAAACTTGAGAGCAAATGAACGGCCAGCAGGAATGAAATAATGATGAAAACGAGAGATGAAGAGGGAAAGAAAAAGATAGAGAGAGAGAGAGAGAGTACGATGACAAGAAAGAAAGAGGCATGCTTGTGTATTATCCCCTGCTCTCTTTCATGTCAAAAGTATTAATGTAAAGTATACTCCTTGTGGATAAAATAGATAGAGATACCAAGGTACAGTTACAGATGAGTTACATCTGTGTTTTATCATGTAAATTTGTGGTCTCTATGTTGACGATGATGATTATCTATACTCGTGATAATAATAATATAATACTGAAGTAGAGGAGTCACCCAAAAGTCAAAGTATCGGCGAATCTGATGTTTGGAAAGTTTGTCAAATCGCTCGATATTCATTTCTTCTTCCCGCTGGCATTACCGCCAGAGTTTGTGACGCAGAACATATTTTTATATCCTAAGTAGTTTCTTCTTTAACTTTGAAATTTCAACACAGTTTTTAGTACGTTTTTAAGAAAAATAACCAAAAACTAAATTACGCAACATTGTAAGTGGAATTCACACTTTGAATTTCATTAGTTTGGTTTGATTTCATTTCTTTTATTCTTCCAATTTCAGACTTTCTACAATATTTAAATTAAAAATAAGAGATCAGACAAAGACTCCAAGAAAGAAATTAATTCACAGCTTAAAACTCTGCTGCTAATGAACTTGCATTTTAATAAAGCTAAAAACTCTAAACAATACGGATTGACTTTTGAATATTCAAAGAAAAATTTGAATCAGAAGAAATTTCCCTGTGGGAGCTTTTAGATAATACATACACAATACACACGGAATAGACAAAGTGTTATTAGTTTTAGCTTTATAGTGATTACAGATTTATGAATATTCCGCAGTCAATAGGAAATTTAAAATGACTGGAGTCACAATGGCAAAGCCACACAAGTAAACTATGGAAACGCTCTCGCAGCCTTAAATTTGCCTGTGTGGAGGTGGAGGAGGAAGATAATACATTTTATTATAGTTACTACAAGTGATTTTTATGTGCAGGAATTTTCTTTTTTCCTTCATTCTTTTGATCCTAAATTTAATATGAGAACTTGACTCGCTTCACGGGGAATATCTGTAATAATAAGTCAGTCGTCCGTGCTTCTAGTCTAACAATAAATGCGGTGTATGTATGCATACTTGTATAAAATATAGCTGTTAAGCCACACTTATAATTAGTGCCGAAGAACAAAGAACAAAGGAGGAGGAGGATTAGAGAAAAGTTGGGATGAGGCGGTAGGGAAAAAACTGTGGGATGACTTTGGTTTTGGCTTATGCCTTGGCGTTGCTGTTCTGCCCCTGTGTCTCTCTCTGTCTCTGCCTCTCCTCGTTGGCTGCTTGACTCACTTCAACTTTGATCAGTGGGAATTGCCGGGAAAAAAGGACAGATTCCAAGTAATTTCATGGCATTAGGAAAAACTCTCGTCTCTCAACTTGTCTCCTCTTGTGCATATTTCTTTTCGCGTCTTTTCTCTCCCTATGCTCTCCCTCTTTTTCTGTCGTCTCTCGTTTTCAACTGGAATCCTGAACAAACATCAATTTCTTTAACAACTCTCTCATCCTTCTCTTATCACTAAATTACACGGAAAATTTTTTGCTCTCAGTTGTGTATACTATTCTATTCTCCTCACGTCAGCCTCCCAATTCACTTAATTCTCATAAAACTCGGTGTAATGCGGTTTAAATAAGGAACAACTCTTTCGCCACAATCCATTTCTACGTCTTTCGCTCCAATTATCTTAGTTTTCTTTGGTCTGTTCCTTAAGTATAAAGAAGCTTTATTTTTATTGACAATAGATCCAGCATTGCGACTATACTGTATTATATAGTACCAAAGCTTACATTTTATACTTAAAAATGGACTTTTATTTTAGTTTTGATTAAAGGAAAGAAGCAATTAAACTTTTTAAACAGGACTTAAACACTAGAGTAATTACTCTAGCTAGATAGGCAGTTTTGAAGCTCTAGCCGAGAAACATTCAGTGAATATGAGCGCGAAAAGAATATTAGGATGGATAGATGATCAAATCGATGGATAGTTCGTTATATTTTCTTTACCTTTCTACCTTGCCGAACGTCAGGTTGAAAATTGAACAGGTTAGATGAAGGGAGAAAAGAGAAAGAGAGGGAATGAGATGGTGAGCTAAAAGTCAAGATATTCGAGAGTTGAGAGTTTTGAGGTGACTTTGACTAAACTGTGGTGAGGATCGTGCGGAGTTTTGGTAAATGATTAATTAACCCGGCATTATCAGACTGTAAAAGGTATCATGTCAGGCTCATTGGTATCGGAATGAAACCCAAGTGCTCCTTCTTCATAACATGAGATTTACTAATATACATAATGATAATACATATTTTCCTGGCATATAGTCTAATATGCATATATGTAACTATACTGAAACTGAAGGAAATGAATGCCACAATACATACACCATTCACCGCTTTTATATTTTATATAGACTGACTGTTGACCATGCAAACTAATTAACTTTCGCAGGTTACACTCCATTGTTCATTGTTGTTTCTTTCCAAGGGATTTTACAAAACATAGATACTGTATGTATTATACATACATAATACTTACAAACGTATACATACAAAAAGTTATGTAGGTATGTGTGTATGGACTTCATCTATCATCGATGCATCCACTCAGTTTTTGTGTTCTATCTTCCCTCAAACCTCGATCAACCTCACGAACCCTCAGAAACTAACTAAATCTCAGAACCAAAGTGAAACGACAGTTCTGATAGTGCATCTTTAGCTTGGGTTTTGGTTTGGCTAGAGTTTTCGCCTTGCTTTTTATTTGAGATTTTGGTCGTCTTCTCGAGTTGTATGCACACAAATGCATACATACAGTCTTCACCCAAATCTCATCTCATCAATCGTTGAGCGAAACGAGGATTTTTCCCTTCGCCTCGCTCCTATCCTCTTTGCATGCAAAGTAGAAGAAAAGCTATATGCGTATGTTCATTGGTGTACACAAGCACATTACACATGGACAAAAACATGGCAACAGGAACAAGAACAACATGAGAGAAACACGAAGTAAAAGTCAAATTCGAGAGACGGAACATTTGTTATTATTTTCCACATGATGAGCCCTCCGCTTTGCTCACATACTCACGTCACATCTCACATGTCCTTTTTCACTAGGTCTTATCCGTCATAATAGATGCGTATACTGTTTTTTAACGTTCTGCACTTTTCAGTGTATGTATAAAAGAAATAAATGCACAGACTACATGCACATATTTTCCTAGTTACAGTGTACTGCATCAATTTTTTATAGAGCAATATATGTACAAGGATTAAACTGCATGCATATTGTTCCAAGGGATCCTTTGACTTTTGGCTTTCACTACATTTGGCACTTTTCAATGTAGATTAGCTTACTCCATGAGGTTGAGTGTAATACTGTACACGCGCCATTTGTACGCATAAAAGAAACTCAAACATAACAGCGAGCCCTTAAAACAAAGCTCAAAGTCAAGCATGCATCAAGCCCTAATTTCCCCCAGTTTTTTAACCTGTTGTTTGCCAATAAAGGACTTGATGGTGGTCGAAAACCGCTCGAGATCAGAGTCATCATCACCATTTGATTGTGGCCGAAGTGCAAATTGTACAAATGTCTGTATTTGTGCGGCCCGTACTTAAGCCACTTTGACTGAACATTTGGGCATTTACATGCATTTTTGTAAATAAACGATCAAAAGATAATATTCCAATGAAATTTATTTGTAAGACTTTGCATTTTGAAATATTTTATTTGAATTTTCTCCGTCAGAGTCTCGCGATAGCAAATTACGGCGAAATTACGGATAAGATTATTGGTTCTTTTACAATCTAACAAATAACGTCAATCGTCAAGTTTTTTGTCATTTTTCAATTTTTTTACCAAGTAAAAAATGAATTTTTGTAGTAAAGTCACAGTTATTAGGAACTTGACTCCACTGATTTTACTATAGTCAGTGCTCTTGTTTTGGTTTCCGTTTCTATTGTTTTTATACTTGCCTTTGCATTTTCTATTGCTATTGTTGAAGTTTTCAAAGCAAGTTATAATTGATAATTGTGATATCGTAATTGTTCCACACACAAGGCCCATATTTACAACAACGCCATACATATCACAAGCCGTAAAAATATTCAAATACGTATTTTGCATTTAATATTATGTAAGATACATAGATATTAAGCATTAAGCGGGAAAATTCCTGTGTGGGGTTGTAATAGATTGTAAGTTGTATTTACAATCTACACTACACACATGATGTTCTCGTGTCTGCTTGGAGTAAAGTGATCCATGGCTATATAATATATGAGCCGTCATATGTATCTTGGTAAAATCTGTGTACTGTATTGCATAATAGTTGTACCGTATGTATACACGGATGATGATTAATGTGCCATTGTTTGTTTCCACTGGACTCGGAGTCACGTCATAACAAATACACTGGGGGCTCTATTATTACAACTATAGTCCATTATCTGAATGTATGTATGTGTAATGTGTACGTGTACATATCTCACCTCCATTATCTTCTTACTTTTGCAAATGTGTGTGTTCTTACGAGAAGATTCTCCCGTCTTTCGCCACAAAATTCCTTCCTCCTACAATACACATTGGAAGAAACAACAACAAATACGGACATTCTATGTGTAATATAATATTTCTACCGTATTATATACTACTGCTTGCAAAAAAGATAAAAATTCATTTTTACACAAGCAAAGAAAGGGGAAAAGATGGCCAAGAGTCTCTGCAAGAGTCAAGGAGAGAAGTACAGTAATTTGTATATACATAACAAACGAAACGGAACTCGCATAGACCTTACAAGAAAACTAACATAATATTAGTACAAAGTTACCGCAAGACAACCAGCCAGCCAGCAGCCCAAAGAATAGAGTGAAAAACGGGTTACTAATAATTGTACTATGGTTTAGTTTGATACAATATACACACACACAATAAACAAACCTGTACTTTTAACTTAAATCTATAGTGTGGATGAGATTAGATGCCACATGCACAATCCATGAATCCACCTCACGATCTATTCTATTCTTCACTATTCACAATACGTATACGTACAGTATGTTGTTTGGAGTGTACAATATGCAGTCGAAAATCCGAGTCGAGTCGACAAGAGGAGAGAAGAGAATGAAAGACAACGGCAATTATTATTATGATTATGATGAG
>JAQIVE010000162.1:0-49819 GCA_034698285.1 Sminthurinus bimaculatus | reverse complement strand
CTCTCTCTCTCTCTCTCTCTTGCTTTGGGCTGGATTGCGTCAAAGGGGCTGTCCCATGGCCTATCAGGATGGCGGACAACGCTTAGCGCTTGTCTTATCTTTAACTGGAAATTCATCGTCTCCAATTCAAATTCAAGGAGGATTCCAGAATTCGGACTCAAACCATTAGGCTGGGATACTTTCACCTTGGATTTCCATTTCAATCCCAATTTCCTACTCCCATTCACTTTCACTTTACTTTCACTTCCCGCTTTGCTTTAAACTATCTCCTTTTCTACAGTCCATGCACATTGCACATTGTACTTATATATTCTACTGATAGCACATCCAGCGGCGTTGGTGTCTGTCCCAATGTCGATGCCATCCTTGTTCCTTGTTAGACGATCATAGTCCGCATTTTGACACAGCCCCCAAGTTTGCTGGAGTGAAACTTTCTGGAGAATATTGATAAGCGGAAGAGTAGTGGAGGATGACATTCTTATCGTTTGTATGTTTGGGATGCAGCTGTTGCTAGCCCAGTTCCCTCCTGCCTGCACCTCACACCAACCAACCAACTTTTCCCTCCTTTGTCTGCGATGACAGTCATCAGGACTCCTCTGCCTCCTCTGATTACAGCTCCTCGTCGGCTAGCCTTGACTTCCTCCCGGCATTCTCATCCATCCTCTGCTTTCTCCACTTTCCCCTTTGCCCTCTACATCCATCATGTATAGATATGCATATCCTCTTGTCTTCTTCTTTTCTGTTCTTCCCTGCTCTTTGTTTCTTTGTCTGAGATTCGCCAAAATTACGGTTTGTGGGGGCAGGAGGACAAGAAATGAGACAATGAATAGACGACTACGCGTAGTTTCCATTCAGCACTAATTAATGTTGGACCTTTTTGGAATTGATTGGAAGCTGCCTCTGCGCGCAATCTCAAAAATCGATTAATTGGGGGTTTAGTCCAAATACAAATTCAAATAGTCTGAAAATTTTGCAGGGTATTTATTTATCTACGAGGTGCGCTTTAATCCTCGACTTATGTAGTTCTGCCCGTTGTTGCTCTTTGGAGTCCCTTTGACTGCCGGCCACCATCTGGATACTGAAACAAGGTGACAAAGTGTGAGTCAAATGTGGGGTACTATCCTCATCTCGTTCATTACGTTGGAGTCCCAACTTTTCTGCAACTTTTGAGTGACTGCTGTCGTGCCTCGTGTTCATCTTGGATCCAAGTGTCAACTGTAAATTGATGCAAATAGTTTGTCAGTTAAGGTTTCAATTTCCCTTTAATTCTTTCATAATTGTGATGATGCCGAGGGCAGGTTGCAAAATTTCCGGCCTTTGTCAAAAATTAAGTTGGATGTCAAATGCCAAATGTAGCATAAGAGAGACCGGAGGATGAAAAGAAGGGGAAGAGATCGAACAAGAAACAAGAAACAACAAACAAAGTTGGAGGAATTAAAGTTGAGCCAACTTTTATTCCTTCCTCATTTCCTTTTGTCCTCCTTTTTTGTCGGGATGAGGAAAAGATGGAGGAAGAAGATCCAGATCCAGGGGAAAACTAACTATCGATGAGGAGGAGGAGGAGGAGGGAAACAAGATGAGTACAAACAACAAAAGTAGGCTGAAAACTGGATTGGGATTGAATTTTCAATTGGACGTCTATTTGTCGCCATTAAGGACTTTGCTGATGGGATGAACAAGAAGATGGAAAAGGGAAAATCCGCCATGTAAAACACTTTATTCGTCTACATCTTGTGATCTCCTTTTATTCCTCCTTATCATCATCATCATCCTCCTCCTCATCTTCATCTTTCTCCGTCCTCGTCCTTGTCTTGCCCCTCTTCATCTCCATCCTTTTTCTGCCCTTTCCTCCTTTTTTACACGACGATCGGAGATCCACTCCAATTAAACTCAAGTGGATTTCTCTCTTTTCTCTCTCTCTCTCTCTCTTCCACAGCTTACTTTCTCTCCTTTGCCTTTCTTTCCCTCAACTTTCTTCTTCTGTCTCGGGATCATGCTGTGCTCTGCTGTTCTGTTCTGTGCTGTTGGGAGAGCTGAGAGACAGCCGTTGGAGGACTATCGCTGCTCAAGCTGCCACAGCGATGGATTTATTAGGGATTTCCACAGTCTCGTCCTCGTCCTCATCCTCATCATCATCATCATCATGAGGATGAGGACGAGATGTTGGATGCTGGAGCTGGAGTTGACACGGAAAGAGAAAAGAGAGTGAACAAATGACTGAGTCAATGTAAATGATGCCACTGCCACAGATATTTTTTTCCTGCTCCACTTTCTCCCGCCATATGCTCACTCACTCCCTGTAGTTAATTACCGAGTAGAACAAGATAAAGAGCAACGTTTCTATCATACAATATATTATTATCCTGCTTTCTCCAACAACAACAACAACTATGCACGATACATATAAAAGGATTTGGTGACGTAAAAATCTTCTAATTTGTCATGGCGATCAGAAATATGGACAGTAATACACAGATGAAAAAAGTTGAGGGCTGGGCAACAAGTACTTTGGTGTTAAACTTTGTCCAACTTGGAATTTAATACAAGTTCATACATACCCGAAGAAAAGGGGAAAAGAACGACAGTTTTTTTAATAAAGGGCAGGACTTGCAAAAACAGTTGGAGTCAAAGTTGAGGTTAAAGGAAGCAGATGGAGAAAGGATGGATGGTACTTACTATGTCTGGTTTCTTGTGCACTTTTACTCCTAACTTGTTTGTTTGTTGGTTGGTCCTTGTTCGCCCACTTAAGGTCACTTTCGCTTCCTTCCTGCCAAATTTATAGGGACAGTCAAGTAGGATTCTATTAAAGCAGGGAAAACTTCATTTCCGTATTTCCTACATTATGTAATATGTATGTATGTATGTTGTGTGTAGTTTGCCTATTTTTCCCACCGCGGAATCCGCCCGGAAACTTGTAGTTAGTTAGTTTTATGTGCAGTTCCACTGTCGTAGTTTTTCGAATTGCGAATGTAAAAGTAAGCGAGAAAGTGGGAGTTGGCGTGGTAGAGAAAGAAAGAAAGAGTGACGGGGAAGGAAATCCGTATGAAGGACCTAGCATGAGGCAGTAGGAGTGGAGGAGCGGAGGTGACGGAGGAACCAGAAACAAGAAAATCCCGGGAAGAAGAAGAAGAAGAAGGCGACACGAGACACAATTAATGCCCTGCGCTTTTCCCTCCACTTAAACTAAACTAAACTAAACTAAACTCGGGACACATACTCTCCCGACTTTTATGCTTGTACACCTTATACCTACTCAATACTTTCTCTCTTTCTTTCTACCTGACTGTCTGTGTGAGAGAGAGAAGGTGAGTTGGCAAGAGCAAGAGGCTTCCTTTTCTTTTACTTCTTGGACGAATTATTTTCTACTCATCCTACCCCACCTATTTCCAAACACATACATAGACTTTCACTTTCGATCCACCCGGAGAAGAAAGTTGTTACTTCTCCCCGTTCCATTCACTACCTCCCCGTTTCTACGGCCACTTTTCTTTTGCCACTCTACGCCTTTTATTATTTCTTTTTCTCTCCTTTCCTTTTCTTTGCCTTCCTCGCCTCCCAACATTTACTTATTTATTTGGTTGACTCGCTTCGCCGCCCATCCAGCATCCAGCCTCAAGTCCTCCGTTCAAGTGTTGTTTAAGGGCAACGTGAAAGTGGAAGTGAAAGCAAAATCGAAATCAAAATCGAAACTGCAACCGAAATTAAAACCCGAGGCAACTTTTTCCAACTTGAGCGTACGTAGTTACGTATTTAGTTTAGACAAAGAATGGAGATGGAATGGAGTAGAGAGTAGAGAGTAGAGCAACCGCAGCCCATCAAACGAAAAAAGTTTCAAGCAAGTCGCCCGCCCGCCAGCCATTTTTTAATGGTGGAAAGAAGTGGAAATAAAATTAACAATTCCTATCTATTGATGCTGCGCTCCGTTTTTATGGGCATTCATACATACATACATACATATAATATGTATAATGTTTATGGATACAAGATGTATATAAAATGTAGACAAAGTCGGTGGAGATACAACCCCGGCGCAATTAATACAATACACGTCCGTTCAGCATGACCAAATACATATACAATAGAAGAGGGAACATTAATGATTTCAAAGTAAAAAGTTTGTCACAATAATAATATCAACTCGATTTAATGGCTTCTTCACCACCAAACTTTTAAATCAATCACTTTTTTTCCATGGAAAAAAAGTCCTTGCAAACATTTTTATCGTTTCAATGCTCCTGTTGCAATACTTTTAATGAAAGGTAATATGGACTATATTGAGGATGCAACTTCATTCTTGTAGTTTTGGTCTCCACCTCCTCGAAAATTGTTTGTTGTGACTATGTAGCTGTGGGTTGTTGTTTTTAGGGAAGATCCCAGGTTGGGTTTCAGTACGGGAAAAAATTCTCCAGAAAATAAACGTCTAGCCTCTGGACCATTCGGATCGGGGTCACTATGAAAAAACAAACAGACGAGGCAGGACTTGAATTTTTTTTACATTATTTTTACAAAGCCAAAAAATTGATTCTTTTATATTCATTTATAAAAACATGATCTCTATTGCAATTGCTCTTGTTTTATAAATAAATACAGTAGATAAACATAAATTATCGGACAAAGAAAAATTGCTGCGTAATTTTCATAAATACGTACAAAAAGATAAATAATTTTAGCTGATCAGGCATGAGGGAATGATGACAGCGTGGGAAAAAGTGCAAATTCCTCATTTATTTACTCGTCCAGTCTGTCCGGCTAATGATAAAATTCCGTGTTAATTTACTATTTATTATGGCTCTCCTTTCTTGCTCTTGTTGCAGACACTGAAAAATCTCTTATCCTCTGCCAGTGCTGCCGTTCTAATTTACTCCTTTTCCGCGGTCAGAAAATACTTGATGCTCTTTCACAAAAAACGAGGTATCCAGGCTATAAATAAATAAACGGCGCTGAATTGTGTCACTGGTATATCATATTGTATGCATATCGTGCCATGTATATTTATACATGTCTGTTTATTTTGAAATGATTTTAATCAAGGACTCAAGTATAAGGTTCAGGATTGGGGATTGAGCATACATGCAATCATCCATGTCTGTAGATTGCATTCTAGATTGTGGTTTGGCGTGAGGATCTTTGTGGCTTTGCGAATGCAATCAATCCTCTCAATTTATTCGATCGAATAAATGTAGAGGGGAGAGGGGAAGACAGAAAGAAAGAGAGGGGAAGGGGACTCTACGTGAGACTCGTTTCAATTTGCCGGTGTGCAAATAATTTGCATTTGTAATCGCGAGGAGTGAGTGAGTGAGTGAGTGCATATGCGTAGAGAGCAGAGATGGAACCTCTACTTTGCCTCTACCTATGTATTATAATGTTAACAAATGGGTAGAGGTAGAGCCTCTACCTCTACCTCTACTTCATTTGTTTACATTGTGTACATATGGTAGAGGTTCCATCACTGGTAGAGAGAGAAAGAGAGAGAGAGAGCCTTCCCGTCTGTTTGCCAAAGCTCTCAACTGTAATTACAGAGACAAGAAAGAAAGAAAAAAAGAAAGAAAGAGGGATTCTCTCTGGAGATTTCCTTCATATTCTTCTTCTTCTTCTTCCGTCTTGCTCTTATTTGTCGAGTCACCGCAAATATTATCCAGGAATAGGGACTGGAGAGAGAGAGAAAAAGGGTGAGATATATAGGGAAGGGAGAGAAGGACAAATGACAAGGGACTTGGACGATGATGATGCAATGATGATGAAGAGGACAAGGACAAGGACAAGGATTCGATGACAAGAATTCGCATCCATCCATCCTCTGCCTGCCTGCCTGCCTGCCTGCCTTCTGCCATGATGGGAGAAAGTGAAAAGGAAACTCATCCCAAATTCAATTTGCGTGGCTGGGGGAAAATGAAAAGCGTCCGTCCAGGAGGAGGAGGAGTAATCCTCATCTGGATTTTCAACTGGAACTTGAATCCCGCTTCCTTTTCTTCTTCTTCTTCTTCTTCTTCTTCTTATTCTCCAGCATCACCATCATCCTTGTCTTTGTCTTCCTCTTATTTCGCTTTTGAGCCTCTTCCTGCCGATCGGTGTAAAGTAAACAAAGAATATCTATTTCGTCCACCGAGTTTCCACTTTACTCTTGGATCGAGATCGAAAAAGGAGGGAAAAGGAAAAAGCCTCTTCAAATTTAATTTGGATACTCAACTTTTGTCTCGAATTTTCAGCAGGAAAAACGCATCAAGAGGGAAATGCCCAATTGACAAAAGCAACTCGCCACTAACATCCTAAAATTACAAAATTGCAAAATGGCAAAGGTACTCACACACACACAGAAGATGGGAGAAAAAGGAGGGAGAGTTCACCTGAAAGTCCCTGATCCATCCCCGGCTCAAATTTCATCCTTGTTTTTCATGACGCGATAGATTGCCAATTTCCTTATGAGGAAATTGAACTCCTCCTCTCAACTAAATTCCATCCAACACCAATTTTCTCTACAAATTTGATGCTCTCGTTTAATATTTATTTTGCGGGTTTCGAAAAAATATTTTTTCAATATTTGTAAATCAATTTGTAAATAAATAACGAAGAATTTATTAATGACCAATTTAAATAACTGAAAGAAATTAATTTGTTGTGCGGTATAATTGTCGTCAAATTCTTGTCAAAATCACGTTTGGCCCGAGAAAAGACGCACAGTAGTTTTTTACGGTGGCCCCTTTGAGTAAAATGTGTGCATGAGACAGAAAGAAAGAAAGAAAAAGAAACTTTTGCGGCTGTTGGCTTTGATGTTTGAATGTTTGGTGGAGCCGGGAGGTTGAAAGTGTGTGTCTTGGCCTTGTGAAAAGGGAATGCTGGATATATAATATGTAGTTCTTTAACTTCTTCTTCTTCTTCTTGTTCTCAAGTGACGGAAGTGCACAGAGCGTCGTCTTCAATTTCTACAATTTCCACAATTCGACAGCGTGTGACAGGCCGCGGCGGCGGCGGCGAGTGGGAGAAAGTGAGAGAGAGAGAGAGAAAGTTAAAAGGATGGGATCAAAAAGTGGGGATAAAAATGAAAACATGTGTGGCCAAGGATGAATGTAAGTATGTAGGCTGTTATGTTGTGTTGTGCTCCGCTCCGCTCTGCTCTGCTCTTACGATCTGTGTTGTGCTTTGGCTCGAAAAAGATCAAGAGAGAGAAAGACAGAGACAGAGAAGCAGAAAAGGAGGGAAAGTAAAGGGAAAGTGTTGTAAAAAGAAAGCAAATAAAATTTGATATGAAATGCAGGTCATAGGACGGGAAATGGGTGGAAAGAGGAAGAGGGATATTGTAGCAACTCAAACCCAACTGAAAATCTCAAATGCAGAGAAACAAGAAGAAGAAGATGCAAAAGGAGAGAAAAGAGAGAAAGCGATCGATGATGATTTCATCTGCCGAGTCTTCCGATTCTTCCTTTCTTTCTTTCTCCAGCCCGGCTCGTCACATGGCGTGTAAAGAAAGGGGGGAAGAAAGGACTGTCAATGAGACTACCCGGGTAATACCGATATTCAATCTACTCTCCTTCACGACCAACCAACCAAACTCACCAAACCAAACCAAAGCCAAACCAATCCGAGGAAACCAGAGCAAAAAAGAAAAAAGGAGGAAATACTCGTGGGAAAACTAGACACAAGGCACACTCTCACTCCTTTCTCCACTTTCTCCACTTTCTCCACTCCCTTGTCTTCTGGCTTTCACTCGTAGAGGTGGAAGGAGACAAGAAAACCCTGCATTACATATTAGAGCAGAAGAGACACCGAATTTCGTCGACGCCTTAGCTTGACATGATTTTTTTGATGTCTCCACTTTTACCCCAAACCTCGACTCCCTCTTTATCTCGATTTTTCCCGTCAGTTCTGGTTCTGGTTTTTTAGCTTGGGCTTTGGCTTCAACTTCTACTTGGTCTTGAAATCTTCCCATCTTTGTGATTGCACCTCCTGCTGTGACCAATTTTTATGTGCCATTTCAAATTGTTGACTTTCTCCCACCAGTTCTCCTCCGTCTCCTCCTTTCTCTTTGTTCCCTTGTTTTGTGCGAAAAGTTGCTCCCTTTTTAGAACAGGACGCCCAAATACATAGAAGCTCACGGAGAAAGTCGTGCCGGCTTTTTGTCTCGACGATTTTGCACGACACACGGATCTCCTTTGTGTGTGCGGATGTTGAATGGAGATAGTGTGGGGAACCGGAAGTCGGATATTGCACCGAGCAAGACTTTGTGGATGTTCCAAGGCCATTATTTCCATTGTACCCTACATATGGGAATATGTATTGTATTTGTTTTCGAATTTTGAATGTTGTTCCCAACTCCTTGTTAGCCCAGAATCCTGACTCTTCTTCTTTATTTCAAGACGTGATGCGGTGTGTGGCTTTATCCTCCCACTTTTTGCCATTAGTCGCTCCCCAACTTTCTCTTGTTCAAGTGAAAGTGAAAGCGAAAGGAATGAGGTCCATTATTATTTCCCATGTTCCTATTGGGCGGAGAAAGCACTCTCAAAATTGTACATATATGCGTATTCAATATTTAATGGGAGTGATATGGGGGAAAATGATGGGTGAAAGCGGAGACTGTACATATGTATTGTATAATAATGATAATAATAATATGGGAGTGGATCCCATATTATCGGCTGAAATTTAAGATGCGTCTCAACAACAACAATAAGAACAAAAGGGAAAACAGCAACAAATAGCGACTTGCTTTCACCCCGGACATTCTCTTTCTCCCGGTTTTCTCTCCATTGTGTATCACACATACTTTGATGCTCATCAGCCATCTCCGTCAGCTGTCATGTCATGTCATGTCATCCAGCCAGCCAAAAATTTGTCGGATAACTCAACTGTTTGGATTGAAAACTCGGTTTTTAAAATCGATAAAGTGTCTGTCTGAGTCCCCGTCTCAATTTCCATTCTTCCGAAATTTGTTCTTCTCGAACAATGAGAGATGGCTCACAGATTCGGATTCCACCACACAAGAATGATGAGACAGTCTCAATTCTTATAATAATATGAATTCCATTTTGAAAGTTCCTCTGTTAGTCAGTGAGTTAAAGAGTGAGTAAATGGGAATAGAAGACAAACTGGCATGAATTGCGGAAAAATTTGCAACTGATATCTAACAAGTAAGTTGGAAGGAAACTGAAAGGGAAAAAGGGAGACCAAGGAATTAATTTCCGTGGCCAATTTAATTCATTCGACTCTGAGCCAACTTCCATAACATTGAATGGAATTGAATCGAATCGAATCGAATCGACTTGAATTGAATATGCATCCCAGTCAATTTCGCATGAAATTTCCTCCTCATTTTCCTTCTATCTTTTCCCTCTCATCTCTGTTGAATTCAGCACATACAATGTACAATACCATCCAATTCGGTTCAATATCTTTTTGGAATTGAGACAAATTTTTTGACATTCTTATTTTTTCCTCCCGGCGTTTTGAATTCCATTCTCAAGTTGTATAGTGTATATATGCAGCGCCCATTTTGCAATTCAATATCCGCCAAATTTTTACTCAAGTTTGTCCACTTGTTCAGACCATATGAAATATGCATGTAACGGGGAATTGGAATGAAATTCGAGGTAGATAGAGAAAGTGCCCTGCCCCACCACCGGAGAAAGCAAAAAGCAGGGACAAGAGGAGAAGAATGAGGAGGAGGAGGACGGGGCTAATGCCAGCCATTCAAAACATGGAGTTTGTCTCGGAAATTGGAGTGGCGAATGATGAAATTTATATGGAAATTCTTCAACTCTTTTTTCATCCACCTCGCCCAACTTTTTTTCTCTGGCACCATAGTAGTAGTTATACATTATACATACATAGAATTTAGTTGGAGGGGGGAACAGGGAAAGAAAGGAAAAAAGTTTAGAAAAATTGGTGGCGGTAAAAGTATAAAGTAAATTCATTGAAAGTGCGAGGGCGAGAAGATGAAAATGAAAGGAAGGAAGGAAGGGAAAAAGCAGAGTACAGAGAGCTCGTTGAAATTTAAACAGGAAGAGAAAGTATAATGTGTAGGGAAAGGGAAGTGAAAGTGTACCGGAGAAAGTTGTTAAAAACAAGGAAATTATTCTGTGGGCACTTTCCTGCCCTTTTGCTTGCATTCCACAGTCTAAGTACAATGTACAGTACACACGTTGAAATGGGTGGGTATGGAAATTCAAGTGTGGAACCGGCGCGAGAGTATGTATGTATGTATATGTGGAATATATTGGGGGAAAGTGGAGAAAGTGCATTCCCCACAGAGAAAGGAGTTTGGTGATTGTGGTGCGGTGGGGTGTGCGAGTGCGAGTACGAGTGCTGGGCTCTGTTGTCTTGTGCCGTGCCGTGCATACATTACAGAAATAGAATCCCAAGTGCCAAGTACAAAAACTGATTGCCTACTACATAGAGCAGAGAGAAATGGTAGGTATGGGTGAAGGAGAAAGTACGTACAGGAGAGAGAAAGAGAGAGAGAGAGAGAGTGAAAGCGGAATGAAAATGAAATGGGAAATTGAAAACTAATCAAAATAAAAGCGAGTCGGATAAGAGACTCCAAAAGGGAGGGAGTCACTCATATACATATGCATATGTGTGTGTGTGTAAGGGGTATGGAAGGGAGAAAGTAAAGAGAAAGTGAGCATGGGAGAAAGTCAGTCATGGGATGGGATGGGATGGGATGGATGGATGGGATGGTCTATTAGGAAAATCAATGAGAGAATACTAATATTTCGACGATGAGCGACGGTGAATTCACTCACTCACTCAAAACTGGAAAACAGACACAGCTCGAGCTGCTGGAGCAATTGAGTCGAGTCGAGTTGAGTCGGGTTGAGTTCAGGTGGAGGCAAATATAGCAACACAGTTTTCTCCAGCATTTGCTGGAGAAAGCCTGGACTCGCTCTTGTGGTTTACAATCATAGTCAATGAGGATCGCTCCTTTGTGACCAACACCAAATCCAGTTTACCACACACACACACAAGTAAACAACAGGCACAAACTTTAACATACATCATCATCATCAACATCATGGTTGCTTTCTCCTGCTTTCTCCTAGCCGACGTAAATCCGGCAACATGGTCGCGGATTCTGAATCCACTCATTCTGCTCATCTAATTGGATTTTAAATTTCAATTTGCTCACTTTGCTTATTTCCCCTGGATTTGGGATTTGCTCTAAACCATCCCTCTATCCCAAATATTACATATTACGTTTGTGGGCCAATTCATTTCGACAGAGGTCACACGCCCAATCAATTATTAAAATTAACCTCTTGATCGAACTCTAATTTTCTCATGTAAAAATATGGCTCTAAGGTTAAATGTATTTTGATTATCAAATGGATGATCTTTGTTTCTCGTTGATTGACTATTTTTTCATTTTATGTTTTTGAATTTCAGATTTCCATCCCCGAATGAGAGTCATGTAAACTGCCTCAACAATAAAAGATAAGACTATTTTTCAAAATATTAAGCATGGAAGAAAGAGCAGAGACTTTGCCGCAGCCTGGCGGAGTTGGCGGCGGCCAAGAAGAAGAGATTGAGGAAATAGACTTTTTCGAAACGGAAAATCCCGATGACTTCCTGGAGAATTCTCGGGAGTTCTGTGAAAACCCAAAGAGTGACTTGATAATGCCCATTGTCATTGGATCTGCAACTGGATCTGTATCTGGATATGGACATGGACATGGGATTGGACCCAGAAGCGAAAGTGTGGTCCGAGTCCAGACGGCGGGGATGATACAAAATATGACCTCGGTGGACGAGCTGGACCACGAGGAGAAAGCGGAGCAGGCGGAGCACGTAAATGAGCACTTGAACACCCTGGACGTGGAATTCCTCAAGCGGGTTCTCCTGGGCACGGACGTGAGTCCGCCCAAGAACCGGCGAACCCTCAGCTGTGAGCAGTCCTCCAGTCACCTCTGGGCCAACTCCCCGAGTCGGAGTCAAATTCGGTTGAGTCCTAAAAAGAGGACTTCCGCTCCCCAGTTTGGACGGACTAACACCCTCAAGAACACCGTCATCCTCCGAAGTCGACGCTCCTGGTAATTATTCTTTACGAGTCCCGCAATTTCTTACATTAAATTTACAATTGAATATTTACCATTGAGCGTTATTTTTGTCGTTTTGCAGGCCGGTGGCTCCTCCCAGGATTCGAAGGTCAGCCTCGATTTTTCTTGCTATTTTTCATTATTTTCATGTTTTGGCAACGGCATTTTCCCGTGGACGCCTACTGGTTTTTTATTTCCCATGAGACAATGGAAAAGTTTTCTCGTTTTATGGTTCATTCGGTCGTGTCACGAAATGCAACTATTTCATACTTGACGACAACATAAGTGGCCACATTTTATCCTCCCTGGAGAGAATCCGGGAGGAAAATTTGCAAAATATTTCCATCAAGTCAATAAATAGTAAAGAAATAGTGAGTCTTATTAAGTCGTAAATTGAGAATTCCCGGCTGGAGTTAATTACGACCCGAAATACGTACGACTCATTCGATAAATTAATGTGTGTGCTTTTGAATGTTTGCTATTTCTCCACTTTACTTTTCCCTTTCATCAACAGCCCTTTCCCCCAAATACTGGCCATTTGAAATACGTACAAGGTGCGGGAATGGTGTGTCGTTTTTATCCTTTTTCTCCGGCGTCTTGAAATTACTTTTAATTAATGCAAAGCACCCATAAATAAAAGACAGCTGCATCATATTATATAGACGGAGAAAGCAAAAGAGAAAGTGGGGGAAACGAAAAACGAAATTTTATGAAATTCATTGTCTGCCTTGTAAATGCAAGTCTGCATATGTGTATGTAAAGCTTAAGGGAGACGCAGGATGTAAAAACTGGAAAAAAGAGGAAACGAAAGGATTTTTTCATAAGACCCTTGCATTGTGTAAAAAAATATGGTAGAGATTGAAATTTAAATAAAAAGTGGGGGAGGGGAGCTCCTGCCATGATAAGATAAGATAGGATCAAGATGCCAAAGTACATACAATGAAGAAGGGGAAAAATTCCCGGAAAATGCCTTGAAATTAAGGATTAAGTGTGTAAGGAAATATTCGCGTTACTTAGAGACGACGAAAAGGAGGAGAGAAAAAAGCAAGAAAAATCTGGATTATTATTACAAAGATGATGATGATGATGAGTAGGACTCCAGGTAAAAAATGAGGAGTTGGAGAGCATTAGACTGATTGGCTGCTGGCTGGAGATTTGGTCTGGCTCCCTTTTGCAGTATCAGTTATGAGTGTAGTAAATAATATTGTATGTGTACAGTGTACAGTGTACACACATTTGGAGAGGGATGAATCTGATGAGTACATACATACATATATAGAGGACGGATGAGAAGGAGAATCATCATCACCTTGATCATCATCATGATCATGATCATCATCCTGATGTTGGTATTTAGTCGAGTAATTGGCTGGGGAATTGATCAAGAGCTCAGGAGCACCATGTCTCTCTCTCTCTCTTTGTATATATTGTATGGATACATACGTTTATCTGTCTGATATAGAAAGGACAAGAGAAAGGAAAAGAGAAAGCTGGAGAAAATTGCTGGAATTGGAAGCAATCAGGAATGAGGACAGAAACTATCTTGTTCTGAAACTTGGAGGAGCTGGAGAGGAGTCGACGTCAAAGTCGACACACGCCGAATATTGATGAATATGAAATGTCGACACAGATAGATACACACACACACACACACACACAAGAGAAGCGACTAAAACTAAATGGATGGCTGGATGACGAGAATATCTTCTCCATAAGCTCCTCTCCTCTCTCATCGCAACTTGCTAAATTAAAACTTTCTCCAATTTCTCCACCAAACGACTCTTCTCCATCCTCCCTACAAAGTTACATAATAATAATAATACACATTATACTCTTCAATGTTCTCCTCGGCTTCTCTCCCTTTTCATTTTTATCCAGTCGTCTGGTCCTCTGTTCTTTCTCTTCCGACATCCGAGTCAGTTGAGTCAGTTGTCCCCCGGTTGATTGTCCCCAAGACTTTTGCCTCCAGGGAGTTTGTGATCACAGTTTGGAATTGGCCAACTACAAATTTCTCAACAACAACTTTCTCGTTCAACACACAGTAGAATCCACTGCGGATGAAATAAATAAATAAATAAATCCCTTGACTTTATTTTCGTCTTTGATTTTGTTTTCCCCCTTGACTCCAACGCCGTAGAAAAAATTTCAGATCCAATATGTTTTATAAATAACTGCAGTAATGGCCCCCGCCATTTTATTACTATGCAAATATATTGCACAGTACAATTTATACGACTACCACATGACATGCTTTATATGTATATGTGCATAAGCCCATCGAGTTTTTAATAGAGTATAATAATAAAATGAAATAAAATGTAGTTTAATAATAAACATGCGGGAGGGGGGAAGGGAAACTCTGTACAATAATAAGTGGGACTCCTTTTGAGTTTTATGGGGATGGGCGACAGGAGCGGAATTTTCTTAATTTAATTTAAAAGTGTCATAAAGCCCCATAAAAATGAGTCAGCGCTTTATTTCCTTTGTCTCCCGACTTGACTCACTCACTCACTGACTGCGCTGGTACTACTCTCGAGGCTCGAGCCTCGAGAGGCAAGAATGTGCTGCCTCATCTGCCTCGAATTAAAAGTGAAAGCGGAGAAAGTACGCAAGAAAGAAAGGGAGAGAGAGAGAGAGAAAGGGAGAGAGAGTCCGCATCAGCATTTAGCATTAAGAACGCCAACTTTTGAGGTGCATGCTTTCACTGTGGTCTACAACTTTCTCTTTTCTCTCTTCTCTCTCTTGTGCCTCCTTGTCTTTCTCTCATTTTGGGGATTATTATGAACTCGAGTTGTCATTCTTTTTTAATTTGCCTGAAAAGCTAAAAATAAAAAAAATACCAGCACGTTTCCCTCCTTCTCCTTCTCTTCTATGTACAGCATTCCACTTTAACTTTAGACTCGAGTTGGTTTGGGTTTTAAAACGGAGATGAAAAAAAAGGAAAAAAACTTGCAATAAAGGACTTTTCAAGGGTTTTTCCATATATACACATACACTCACACACACACACACACACACCATATACATTCATAGTTTAAAGAGAAGGATGGAGAGAGAGGAAGTGGAAAGTACAAGTATAATGTAATGTAAGTGGAGAAAACGCGTGTATCGCGTCCTCTTCCATTCCGGTTAGCTCTTCTATTCTATTCTCTTCTGCTCTGTTCTGTTCTGGATTGGACTGGAGTGGCTGTTGACATTTCCTTTCCGAGCTCACTGGCTCGTCCTCGTCCGCATCCAAATCCAAATCCAAAGCATGGCATCGCATCGGTGCCCGGATGGTTCCTTTTTTCCACAACCACCACACATACACACATACACGAGTTTTTTACTTGAAATATAGAAAAAAGGGAGAGAGAGAAATAGTGGAGAGACAAAAGGTAAAGCACTCATAAAACAATCAATAATCTAGGTAAGTGTACAGTGTACAGTACAGCCGGGGACTTCCCTTCCTTCCCTTTTGACTTTTATTGTGTTGCGAGTCGACAGTCAACTCATTTATCCACCAGACAAAGTAGAAAGTAAAAGGGAAGTCGAGCCGCATTTAGAAAACGCGAGGAATTCACCTGAAAACTCCCAAACTCTCGTTTTCTTAGTGCCTCCGATTCCGGGCTTTTTGTTGAAACCCCGGATGAATATATGTGCCAATGCATATATCTATAAAGAGGAGGGCGAGAAGACCGGACGCCAACATTGAATGAAGGAGGGGAGAACTGAGGAAATTTCGATGGATCTCCACAGCTGGGCATTTATTTAGCATTGAGATTGAGAATGGAATTGAACTCTGGCAAATTTTCTGCTTCGTCTTGCTCCCTTTTGCAAGAAACAAGATAGAAAGAAGAGGAAAGAAAGGAAAGTAGTGAGATGCCAATCTAAAACCAGGGCATGAGTTTGCTCTCTTTCCAAATACAAATACATACATAGATAGATAATAGATACATATAGGCATGTGTGTCTGTGTGTGTGTGTATAAAATATGTGATTTTGTGTGTTGGGGTTCAATGGCATGGAATTGAAAGGCTGACTGACTGACTGCCTGCCTGGCTGGCTGTGTGAGTAGTGAGTTGTGAGTAGATGGAGGGATTTGCCATTAAACTGGATAACAATTCACGGTTGTGTGCGTCCAGCCCCTCATCCAAATCCCCGTAATTACTACCCATCCAAACTCACTTTCTATTTCACTTTCACCTTATCCTTCACTCTCATTCATTCCCTCCTTCACTCACTCACTCATTCACTTTCTCTCCTTTCTCTCCTTTCACCCTTGTTTTCCTTTCCTCGGTGAAAGCACTTTTCCTCTTTCACTTTCTCTTTTCACTCCAAAGACACTCGTTTTGGTTTGCTTTGGTTTGGTCGGCTGCTCATGGAAAAACTGGGTTCTTAAATGATCCTTTAATTCCTCCCGTTTCCCCTCATAAATTCCGCCTTTCTCCCTGCTTTCCCCCATTCCTTACAGTGTACATAGAGAAAGTTGTGCCTATAAAGGTGGAGTTTATTTATGGGACAGCAAAATGAGGATTGACGTGGTCCTTAAAATGCGAGGAGGATCCAATCCTGTCACATCCAGGACTGGACTGGAGAGTCCAGATGCTTGTCAAGTTATGTGATTTGATTTGATTCGATATAATTTGAGGATCTGCTTGTGATTTCAATTTCTTGGGACTCGGACTGAGCTTCAGTTTCAAATCCTGGCTGACGCAACAATAACAGAGACGACGCAGAAAAGAAATGACATGCAAACACGGACACGGACAAAGACACAACTGGACAACTGGACAACTGGACAAACATAAAATGGTAGAATAATGGTGGGCTGGACTCTGGACACCAACTTGGATTCCAAGCGTCAATACAGATATACATACAATATTATATTGTATACAATTGCTTGCATGTTTGTCCTTTATTGAATTTGTCTCCGCCTGTTCACTGACCATGAGGTCTAGATCCTAGATGATTCTAGATGTATGGACAATGGACAAGTTGAGCTTCAGAGTGTGCTGCAAACTTATATCATATGCACCGCAGATAAAACTGCAGTCGTAATAGCAGCCAGAGAACGAATTCATAGCCATGACAAAAAAGACGGACTGGGAAAACCAGAGTAAATAAAAATACATTTTTGTCCTGCGTCCGTCCATTTTCTCACGACCCACGAGACAAAATAACAAAAATGGGAGGGGAATAAACAAAAGCAAACAAAGTTCCACGCGTTTCGTCCTCATCTTTCCCATCCCTTCCAAATATGTACAATTTACAATTTATGTAGATGCATTCTCTACACAAATATGACAGCACTGTCATTTTATTTACTTTTCCCCTCTCCATCCTCCATCCCAATTCCAGTTAACGTCCAAACATTTTCCACGGAATCCTCGTCATTTCCCCTTTTCTCCTTTCGCCTTTGTTGGAAATCCGAGGAGCTTTATTTTATTCCCCTTTTTTTCATGGAGCAAATTCAAATTCAAGGTCAGGAAATTTTCAAATAAAAGGAGACACGCATATGTACATGTACACGTATGTATAGTCAAATCAAAACATTCCTTTTGTGCCAAAAGTCCGATATTGAAGAGGAGAAAAGGCGGCGAAAAGAGAAAGCAGGTGAAATTCCTGACTACAGTACAAAAGACGGCGGTGGACAGAGAAAGAGACAGAGAGAGAGAGAGAGAGAGAGAAAAGAAAGTTGCCCGCCTAGAATGCTGCCGACTTTCTCGGGGTTCCCGGGAAAGTTGCAAGAGATCGCTGCGAACTCACGTGTACATAACCCGGCTATACTTTGACAACAGTCCGCCTTTCCCTTTATGTCATGTGGTATGCTAGAGCAACAACTTGAGTCGGAGAACTTTTTTTTTGAAAAATGTTGACTTGACTTTGGTTTAATCCGGGCAATTTCTATAATTGATGTTGATGGGGGAGTTTGTTGAGCGCAAGATAATTTACCATGCACATACTTGGATATCCTACATATGAAGGACATTCAAAAGTTGGGACTTTTTCTTAAAAGCATTAAATTTCCAGCAAAATGAGGCTCTTATTCATGTACCATGTACAATGTACATAGAATGTACATAGGAAATGGAAAAGTGAAAGAATTTGCTTTACCATTAGGATCCAGCCAATATTTATTTTGAGAGTTGGAGTTGCTGAGCGGGGAAACTTTAAGCAGGCAGGCTGACTGGAGAAGCAGGAGGAGGAGGAGGGGAACTCCAAGTTTGTCAAGTCGAAATCCGCGTCCTTTGTCCTCTTATTATTTAGTGGGGAGTCCGGTGAAAGTTGAGAGTTGCTCTCATAAAAATGGGAGACGAAAAAGTAGAAAGTAGAAAGGAGGCTGCAACTGACGGAAACTCCGAAACTCAACAACTTTGACACCATGTAAATAAAAGTCAAAGAGGAGGAGGGAAACACACAACTTTACAACTAAAGTGCACAACTATCCGCATCTTTTTAGAAAATTTTTAAGGAATTATTCCTCAAAAATGTCCAAACTTTGAGTGCACAGCAAGTTGTGAGTTGATTGCTCTTTTCTCTTTTTTTCAACCATTTACTTTTGGATCCTCTGCTTGTACTTGTACTTGGACCTGGATTCGGATACGGACGAGTTTAAAGAGAAAATGGAGAAAGTAGGAGATTAAAAATGGGGGTAAAATTGTCTTTTGGTGAAAGACAGAAAGAGAAAGTGAAATGGAGAATTGAGAAGAAAGTAAATGAGACGAGGATGAGATCGATTTTTCCATTTGTGCTGGCCTCATGTCCTGCCTCAATCCTCAATCCCAGCTTCCACCACCATCAACTCATTTAAGGGAACTCGGATTGAAAATCCACCTGAAAATTGCCGCCGGTGGAATTCGGTGCAGCCACCAACATCCGAAGCAGCAGCAGCAGCATTGGATTTTTTCACTCTATATTTCTCTCTCTCCGTCTCTAAGGAAGGCCAAGTTCAATTCCAATCCCAATTTCTCTTGCACTTCCAATCCTTTTTACAGCGCCTGGATCGGAAGACGAATAAAGCGATTGAGCACCGATTCCCCCGGCCATTCTCCAGGATTCCTTGGAGTGGAAACGAACGAAGAGCACGGATTTCCAGATTTGTAGTTTGGAGCCCCGTCGTAATTTCCAGCCAAATCTCCATTTACAGAAGTGTAGAAAAAAAGAGATTTGGTCTGGATTTTGAATTTAGTCGGAGTAAAACGCTGCATTAAACAAAAGAATGCCTGAGCCGAGTCAAGTGGTTGATAAAAAATAAATGAGCGGATGCATGCAGTCATTTACCATTTACTCCCTTCATTATTAATTGAAACTGAGCAGCTCTCACACACTTTCTCACTCTTTTCCCTCTCTGTCATTAGTTTTATTCTTTAAACTACGGTTCAGTCTCTCGTTTCCACTTCAACTTGAGCTTGTCATCAAAATTTTATACGAAAGACTTCTCAGAATTCCTGATTATTTTCACGCAACTTTTTGAAATTTTAAAGAAACGAGGCCGATTATTGGATACCTCAATCTAAATTATGAATTTTCGCTCGCAAGGTTTTTAATGATGCAGATCAAAATTAAGACAATTAGAAATTAGACGCGACATAAAAAAGTTGACGAAGAGTAAAATTCCAACGCCAAGAGTTGACTTGACTTGATTCACTCCTCTCGACTCAAAGAGGAAGTAAAGACAGACGATGTGAGTTTAACTCGCTGTGTATGCAATGCAATGGAATGGAATGGTACCGTATAAATAAATATACCTGCGCCTGTGTTTGTGAGTCCGCTGCTGCTAAAAATATGGTTTCGTGGTGCTAGAGGCCGCCTCCACCTTCTCGTCCGTCTTCCAGCCAACTACTTAAGTACACAGCAAAGGAAACAGTCGACTTGATTCCCTCTCCGATTTTACCCGCTCCCTTATTTTTTGAGAACTCTCTCCCTTCCTCGCTATAACAAAAAGAGCCTTTTCTATTTTTTTGAGCTCAAAAAAATTCACTGCATTTTCCCTAAAACAGTCGCACTAAAACTCGAGTTGGGGAAGGACGAAAAAGTTAATTTTGTAATGGATTCGCGTGTGCAGTGTGCAGCTATTTTTTGGCAATTAATCCGAGTAATGGTGCAAAAAGGAAAGATTTAAACAAAAATTGTCTACCTGAAAAACTCCATTTGTTGCAGCTTGAGTCTGAAAATTTATACGGGACGAAGCGGTTGAGAGATTAAACAAAACAATTATACGTGATAGGAAAGAAAATCCCGGGTATTTTGTGTTCTCTGCTTGATTTTGGGGAATTTCCCATGTTTTAGCTCAACGTTTTTATGATGCGGAAAAATAATTAATGGACTTGCGTAACAAATGTCATGTATACACTGTACATATATTATGTATGTATTATGTATACTGTGTGGGGGTAATTTAATATAATACTGTTTGTAAAATACATTGTAGTGCCAAAAAGACGGCCAATTTTTTCAGTGTATTTTGTATGATTTTACATGAATTCTGTTCCCTTTTCCCCCTTGTACATGGTTTTGGAGATTTGGCTGTGAACTGTGACTGTAGGAGTGGAGTAGAGTGGAGTGGCCGCCTTTGAGAATTCAATCCCCGGAAGTTGGCCTTTGTGTATCAAAGCGGAGTTAGTTAGAAGAAAAAAGAGAGTGAATTAAAGCGGAGGATTTCAAACCGGGACTGTTGTCATGTTATTTTTTTGTCCTGTCGTCACAGTTTGCCTTCTCGGTTTAAAGTGAGCACAAAAAAAAACAAGAAATAGAAGACGAAGAGAGGATTTAAGTGAGGAAAAAGTGAGTACAGTCGGGGTGTTGGTGTTGTGAGTGTGTGAGTGTGTGTGTCATAAATCTCGTGGCGTCCCGTTTGTCTCCGTCCTTAGAGAGAGAAAGAGAGAGCCTCCTCGCCCTCTTCTATCCTCTCCTCTATCTTCTCCCGCTTCATCTTCATCCTCCGCTTCCCTCCTTGCCTTGGCTTGGCTCGGCTTTGACTCTCTTCCCCGGCCACAGTCACAAGCACAAGCACAACCAGAATCAGAATCACAACAAGAAAACGGCGACAAGTATCTCGTTTTTTTGCCTCGAAACTATTTACTTGTTTTGCCTCGTAATTGTGAGTTTTTCTCGCAAATTTTGTTGGCAACCGAATTTGAATTACTGCTAACTGCTTCATAGATACACCAATTCTTTCTTACCTACACAGCTTATGTATACATACATTGTAGGTAATATTAGTTAGATGTAGATTGAAATGTAGATTTAGATGCCATTTCTTGTTCTTCCCAATCCAAAGTCGTGATCTCTCTCTCTCTCTCTCTCTCTCTCTCTCTCTCTCTGTTTCTCTGCTGCCTAATCACGAGATCTTTTTTCTTGGCCCATTTTGGGTGGGGCGATGAATTGGGTACATATTAGATGGGCTTGAATTGGAATTGGAAGGTTAAAATAACTGTACATATAAATGTGATTATGTACAGGGGGGAAATCACACATTTTTATCTGGCGTTTTCTCGCATTTCTCTACAAACGGAAAAGAGGAATAAGAAGAGTAAAGTGAGTCTGGTCGTTTAGGTGAATCCTACACACATTTATAAATATCAGCGCGTAGATATTACATCTCTTCTCCTCCTCCCATCCCAATCCGCTCACCCTTCCTTCCTTCTTCTTCTCTTTCATTTGTGTGGGCGAACAAGAAGAAGAAAACCAAGAAGAAGAAGGAGAAACAGAAACAGGAGCAAAAACTAACAAGAAATGGAAGCAGAGGTAGAGAAGGAAAGAAAAAGGTAGAGTAAAGGAAAGATGTTTGAAGGCTTCAAGCCGTCGTCCCATCATGTATCACACGCTTGCCATATGTACATAGTATGTACCCGGGTATTGAGTTACCCTACATTATCATGTACAATGTAGTATAATATAGTTGGTTTAATCCACATTTTACGTCTTGGATTAAAGATCCCATCTCATTCCGCACAAAAGTTTCCACACAAGTGGAGAACATACTAGAGTAGAACTAGAGAAAAAAAGACAAGATATGTAGTTATATAGAAGAGCTCAAGCTCTACTTAATTCTCAAGAAATGAAGGAAAAAATCTTTTGGCTCCCTTTTAATTTAATTTAATTTCATTTCACTGTGCATAATATTTATCATGAGATATTTTGGAGGAGTCAACAGTCTTTTGAGCCATCTGGACGCCCTTTTAATTTTATTTGCCTAACATTTGATGAAAGGTGAATGAAAAACCCTGGCCATTGAGAGGAAAGTCCCCAGACACAACTTCATCTCCTCTTTAATCGTCGTCTTTTGCTCCCTCTCACACTGGTCACTGCTCACTTTACTTTGATGTCAGGGAAAGAGTCCGTGGACGTGGACAGGTCAAGTAAGAAGACTTCTTGAGGCAAATTTGTATTACCTTTCTTTGAAAAGATGAAAGTTGGTTGGAGCACAAGTTGATGGGAAGTGGAATCAAATGGAATCGAAAGGGGCCCTGCTGCTGCTGCTGCTGCTGCTGAGCAGGACTAATGAAATCAGATTGATAGAAAGAAAGAAAGGGGTTTCCTCAGAAAATCCGCTTTGACTTTTGCCCAAGATTTAACATGACCAGATGCGCTACTTTTAATAATTGTAATGTGAATTGGGATGAATGAGGAAAGAAGCATGTTATCATTATTATTAAATTTATGTAGAATTGCAGATTTATAGATGACAGGCGACATCCTCAAGCCGGGTAACAAATACATACATACATACAAAATATCTGCATCAACTCAAAACTTGCTCCAAAAACCATGGTTTAATTTTTCTATTAGAAACAACCGCAATTTAATTTTCCCGAGTTCATCTAGATGTATATTCACAGGTGCACGTTTATGTAAATGGCTAAATACCTGTAGAAAACAGAGTGAATTGATTGTAAGTGACAGCTCATGTGACACCAAAACTGATTTGCAATTGAAATGAGCCGAGCGCTATTGTAATTGGGGTATAAATGATAAAGCTAATTGTTATTGTTGCTGATGTTGTTGTCTAAAGTTGAACTCCATTTACATTTCCCGCATAGGTTAAGTATGCTGGATATATTTAATTATATTTGTTTAAGTTAACTTGCATCCATCATTCATATTGCATCTGATTGTCCTTTTAAATACGAGAGTGTCTCAATGACAATTCAAGTGCGATTCGAAAACATGCAAAGGTGTTTTGTAAACAATCATTATTATGATTATATATGATTATTATTTAAATAATGAGTGACGATTAAAATTGGGTGAGAGAGAGGACTTTATTATTATTCCACAATTAGCCACATATGTACCTATTATTTGCGTACTGTTCAGACGACCATGACGGCTCAATCTATCTATCCAGCATTGAATTCAAGTTAAAGCCCGAGCTCTAGTTGAGTAAAGTTAGTGGAGTTGGAGGAGATTGGTCACGCAGATACAGCACTGGGTACATGCATAATGCATAATATATTATGCATAATATGCTTAAATGGGATAGATGATTGGGACGAGATGCTGGATTCTTCATCAAAATTTCCGATTCTTTGGATCTCATTAAAATGCGCATTTTCATCCGCTCCTTCTGCTGGGAGAATAAAAGAGCTCTCTCTTCTCTTCTCTTCTCTTCTCTCTGCTCCATCATCATCAGCCGAATCGAGCTGCGTTGAGTTGAGTGAGTACAAACAAACAAACAAGCGAGTAATATCATAATATACTTACATAATATGTACACTGTACACACACACTACACACACAAGGATACAAATCAATGACGACTAATGTGATATGACGAGAGCTCCGCACTCAGTCACAACATCATATCCACATTCTACATACATGCATAATACATTACACTGACGCATAAATTATTATCGACTATTGACTATTGAGCATTGTGTGTGTATACTTTTTGCTATTCAATCACTAATCCACTCCCATTGTATTTTGTATTGTATTCCATTGGCAACGTTATCATCATTATAAAATGCAAATCTTCATCCCAGTTTTTCATTTTTTATTCCTCACTCACCATTATGATTATATGCTCAACTCTCGACCCAGACAAAACTTGGATTATCATCCTTATTTTACCCATTATTCCTCTGCAGCTTTCCATTCCACTTCCATTTTATTCTTTCCATTTCCAATCTTTTTTCCAATAATATTCTAAACATTTTTCAACTATAATAATTGACTTTTTCAAAATTTATGACAGCTCAGAACGTTCCATCAAATTATCTACCCCATAGTTATTACATATTAATGCATTAAAATTTCAAATTTTTCGTAGAAAATTTAAATTGCAATTTTAGTTTCTACGCAGCGTACTTAAAATCCTGGTGACGATCCATAAGTGTGATGAGGAATGAGGAAGGAACACATGAAGGAATTTTCTGTGTTTTCGTCTTGTCAAACTTCTTTTCGCAGCATTTCCAAGATTTTTTTCCCGTCCCAAGTTTTTAACGAACTGCTCAATCCGGATGGATGGATGAATGAATGAATGGATGGATGGGGGTTTCAAAACTTTTTTCTTGGAGATTTTTCACAGCCCCGCAAATTATAAATATTCCTCCAACTTTTTTCATTTGCATCAAATGAATGGAGAAACCCGCGCCCTAACTTTAAACTTGGATACATACATTATAATATGGGCACATAATTTATGTACATACTACATACGTACAAAAGGTGAACCATTCCCCCAGTATATATAAATAGTTCTTATTATGTAAGGATGTATGTGGGGGGGGGGAGTTCTGAATTGAGTGCGTTTAACCCCAAATTAAACTCAATTCCCCAGAATTTGCTGGCGGCCAAAAAAACCCCCGAAAAATCTGCTGCTCCCGTATCTAACTGCACTGTATAAATTGTCACTTGTATGAATAAATGGGAACGGGAGAAAATTTGATGGAGCAAGTCTTGTGAATTACTTTTCCCAAAAAGAGGGAACGAATTGTGTCTTTTTTTCGGTACAAACCTTACACGTGTTCGTCCATGTACAAACACGGAAAATCGGTGTATATTGATGTAAAGTGGAGTGAACGGAGGCTCGTAAAACTTGTCACCATGAATCTTAATTACGACTCGTGAGGAAAACCATGCGGAGGATCAACAGCCAAACATTGGACTGGGCTTGATGGCAAACTGTTTGCTCCATAAACTTGATCAGATAAGCCAGATGACCCGCAAAATCACCACCACCACATGAAAAAAAACAACAAAAATAACAACCAGAACCTTGTTGTTTGATCCTAAACACCCGCCATTGCAATTCTCACCCTCCCCACACTAAATAGCTCACAAATTTACGGTCCATCTAACTATTCATTTTTTGCGGGAGCTAAACAATTTCCCGCCGTATCCTCTGAAATGCGTAAATAGAAAACTATAAAGGCAGGCGGTTTCGGGTTGGTTTTTGTATTCTGGATAGTGTTGAGAAATTCGTAGCTAGAGGATGGCGATGCTGCTGCTGGGTCGAGAGATGCAAATGTTGTTACTTGTTGGTAGTTGTATCTGTATCCGTATCCATGTCCATGTATTTATGCATTATAGTTATACGTATTAAGTATAATATGATGAATAAATATGAATAAAGGGAAAAGGCGGCTCGTGTCCGTCCTCCGCTCTTTCCAAGTTCCAACTTTTCCCATGTAAATCTTCTTCCTTGTGTCGACTTTCATCTTTTATGAGCGCTCTCACATATTTGTCTCGCTTCTCTCTTCTTCTCTCGTCTCTCTGCCCAAGAGCAAAACTTAGGGTAGAGTGAAACGGAAAAAGAGAGCGAGAGCGGCACACAATAGCGAGAAGAGAAGGAAGAGAGAGAGAGAGAGAGGGAAGCCGGCAGTGGAACTGGAACAAGTCAGTCACTGCTAGCAGCTCGCACCGACAACAAGTCCAATCGATCCCCATGCTAACTAACTAAACTAAACTAAACTGGCCTACACGCCAACTCCTCTCACTATCTATCCAGCCAAATTCTTCATTCTCGTGTTATTCTTCGCCAGGAGCAAAAACTGTTTTAAAACAAACAAAAGCTCCTCCACTTTCTTACATCAGTCACATTGTGTCAACTTTTATTTCCTGCAAAGACATCCAAATTCACCATACACACATTTTACTCAAAAGAAAGTGCAAGTGACTAGGCGACAGTATTTCAGTGTCCATACTCTTTGCCTTCTACATTTTACATTCTACATCGTCATCCTCCTCTTTTTGATTTTAGTCCAAAAATATGCGCCAATCCATGGACTCATGGTGAAACATTGTGACAATTTTAATTGGCTATTAAAGAGGAGACTAAATAGAATGGGGAAAATGGACTTGTTGACACTTGAGGAGATGGCCTTTAAATGAGCAGCACAAGATCAACATGAACAAGAAACAAGAATAAATAGATAGATAGATTGGATAAAATTGTACAAGTGGAGTTTATAGTGTGTGTGAATTGAGTTGGGTGCAACAACTGTTTGCTTCGCATACAATTGCAAAAGTTTTCTCCTTACATACATACACTTACAACTCGCACTCACTTTCGATAAAGTTTCAACAATAAGAATTTAGCGGGAGTGCAAAAAAAAAGTGCGAGTGGCTTAAGCATCTAGCTGAAGCATCCGCACATAGGAAAAACAGGAAAGAGAGATATATGAGAGATGAAAAACTGGAGGACTCGGTCTCCGTTTGTAGGGCGGGAGTGAAAAGAATTCGGTCCACTTGTAAATGTCAAAAGTAGACTAATAAAAAGAGAGAGAGAAAACGGCAAAAGTTGGCGTCGGATCCGCTCCTTTTCGATTCTCCACCAATTTCACATGTGTGTGTGTATGTGTCGAATCTGCCTTATTTATATACACTGATATAATCATCATGTCAGAGGGGATCAAGATTGAGTTTGTGCATATGGAGGGAAAAGAGGAGGAATCGAAAGCTCCACCACTTTTATTACCCCATCCGCATCATCAACACCATCATCATCATCATATATAATATTATTACATTCGTCATCTAATTTACACACACTATTCAAATAAATTCGACCTTATCTCCACTCACAAAACGAGGATCGATACAAAAGTGTACTTACTTACACGAATACAAAAAAACGACACCTTGTCATCAACAACATCAACAACTGAATTCCATTTAAAAAATATATACACTGACAAAAAGTGACGGTAATTGGCTACAAAATTGTCCTCATTTCAGAATCTTTTGTGTCCCCAGGAAATTCTAAAAGATTTGCAGTGTTGTCCAAAGGCAAAAGCGGAAAAGGCCTGTTATTATTACTTATTATTATTATTAGTAGTAGTAGTAGCAAAAGTTGGCACAAATAATCAGTTCGTATCGCAATTATTATTGTTATTATCCCCATTACTCTACAAAATTATCCAGTTTTCACGTTGTTAATCCATCAATTTAAATGCAAGCGTCGTTGTCTGTGCAGTGCAGATCCCTTTGTGCAAAGAGATTTAGTTAGCGCAAAAAGTTGGGTCATTATAAAATTTGCAATGGAGACGAACAGGGATTTCGTTCTTGCTCGGCAAATATTTGCAAGTGGGCTGCTGCTGCTACTGCTGCCGTTTTCACTTTTATTGTCGGGACAAAGTTGAACGAGGAGGAAACAGAGTTTGTCTCTGCTCTGCTCTGCTCCTGACTGTCGCTAATTAAGCACGTGCAACATTTCACTCGAATACGGATAAAATATACACACACATACACACAGAGTCGGCCTAAAAAATTAGTCGTCTAATTTTTTCGTTTTTCAACTGCAACTGTTTGTTCACCCTGCAAAAATAATAATAATAATAATAATATTGAGCTGTTATTTTGCGGTTTTTGTGCTCCAGTCTGTTTAATACAGTAGAGAGTAGAGAGTGTGGGCTAAATATATAAAGTTAGAAAGGAGAAATAAGATAAAGTGTTTGTTTGAGGAGTGTAATAAGTAATATGTAATATGCAATAAGTACAAAGTATAATAAGGGATAAATGTACGAGGGGCGTTGATGAGTGATCGTGAAGCGTCAATTAATTAATGAATTCATGGAGTAATTAGTGAGCAGTAAATTCATACCCTCGAATTCATTCCCACTCTGTGTCTGAGTCTGTGCAAAATACATACAAGAAGCAAGAGAAAGAAAGAGAGAAAGAAGAAGAGAGAGAGCGAGAGCGTGTTGGGGAATTCATTGTGGAATTTTGAGAATGTTGCAAAAGTGCTGTTTTAGTGAGTATGTATATATGAGTGTGTGGGTGTTTTTCTTGCCTTTTCTTTGCTCGATCCTTGATTCTACATTCGATACCACGATACGATACGATACGATACGATACGAAGATACGAGACACAACATGAAAATTGGGAATTGTAAAGATTTGCCCAGTTTCTCCGCATAATTCCCAAATTCAAGTTGGAGTCACTTCTCTCTTTTCCCCCCAATTTTCAACACACGCTTCCATTTGAAAGAAACTCTCTTATTCTCATCTATAATATATTGTTACTTCTTGAGAATATTTACTTACTTTGGTTCCTTATTAAGCAATCAGACTTGCAAATTTCTACAAATATTCCTCTGCCTTGTCTTTTGTGGGTGCTGCAAGAATTTAAAAGAGTTTGGAGGAATCTTCATCAGCTGGAAATCCTACAATATAGTTATTACAAACACAATCAATTGGAGAGCAAATTCCCACCTACACATTATTACTATTAGTGATGATGATGATATTCCTTCTCCTTTGAGTGCTGAATTCTCCTTTAATTACACACCCACAGACACAAAGACATGATATGAGATGATTAATTAAGCAGTCTTCAAAGAACCCAGAACAAAGGGATACAACGGGATTATCTCATCATCATGATGATCATCATGAATCCAGACCACCAAATCCTCCAACATTTTAATCCACATTCTCATCTTTTCCCCGAATCTCCAGCCAACGGTCACTCGGGATATTATTGAGAACAAGAATCAGTTGAGATCAACAACCGCAGAGAGGATGCAAAAGTGCTTCGAATATTTTTAGCGTCCCTTTCCTAAAATTTTGAATATATTTCCCCCCTCGTCATTAGTTGAGCACGGCCTATATGAATATAGTGGATATCTAGACAAAGTTCCCTTGAAGCCTTCAGTTTTCCCGCGGATTTCCAACGTCATCATCTTAAACTCAAGATTAAAAAGATTGGATCAGATGAGCTGAAAAATCCAACGTCTGTTGTATTAATTAGTGAGAGACAGGTGGAAAAGCAGAAGAATCGAATCCAAAGCAAGTAGATCAGAAGTGCAGACAGCCGTTGATTGAGCGTTTGATCAAAGGCTGTGTTTATGTATAAATATTGTATGCATTAAAGTTGCCTCATATTCACCATAATTATGTACGTACATATGTATATTACAGTCAGCATTATGGAACCGGAATAGATTCCATTAAATATTTGGTAGCAATTTTGTTTCTAAGGATACAATATTGACATTTGGGCAGCAATTTTGTTAACTAAGGATGCTTTTTTGATCGCTTCAAAAAATGGAGGCAAAAAAGCAACCAAAAATACAAAGAAATTCCGAGTCGCTGCTTCGGAGGATCAGAGCTTGGCACTAATGACAAGCGCAAGGACAAAATATTTGCCAATACACTTAAAAGTAGTTAATAGTCGATTTCACCGTGGGTTTTGAAATTTTAACGTGGGGTTCCTCCAGTATAGTAGTCTAAATATTCGTGTACAATGGAAGTTAACGGTAATGGCAACAATATTGTCAATAATGGTGAAGCCGACGTTTCCTTCCAGCAAGTCAACAATAGGAGTGAAATGGACATGTATGTACTCTAATAATGTAAAATATTTTTATTTGTACTATATCGAACTACTCCATACTCCATACATACAATGACACGATTGAGTATTAATAATACATAAAATACTATTATAGCAATCCATCAAATTCATTGTTGCTGTCCTCAGTCATTGATCCACCTTCGACAACCAAAGTTGCGGCGAAAAAGAGGGGAAAGGTTGTGGTTGAATATGTAAGTAACCGCAAACGAAGAACAGCGACAGCAAAAAGACGGGGAAAATCAATAATAACAAAAGTAATACTAGCTATATATAATAATGATTAAAATATACAAATCACTATTCACTATTCATATCTTGTAAATCCAATTCAATAGAAAGATAGATTTCAATTAAATCGTCTTTTGTCGCATTTTTCATGGAGTCGCTATAAGACACAAATTTGAATTCTGGGAGAGATTTTAATTTTTCCTGGATTGATTGGCGAATATCATGAATCGTATTTGTATTCATGCATTTTTCTCGATCCGACTCAAAGCGAATCACATTTTTCATGCAGGGCTTCTTGTTAGAAAGATGGGAATAATAGTACTTATCCTTGTTGGATTCACACGTATGCACACAGTCCAGGAATTCTCTCTCCAGTTGATGAGTCTTGTCAACGGTTGTAAAACTGGTGTCTTTTGTGCCACTGAAAATTCCGGCGTCTTTCAAAACTTTTCGTGCCCCTTGAATTGGATCTGAAAGATCGGTTTTTCGTTTCTCTGTTACCCTGTCTGTAACATCAATGCCACTCAGTACTCCCATTTTAATCTGAAATTTTTAATGTTTGTATAGTTGGAGGAAATGGCAATCATGACAAACGCAAAAATAACATGTACAATAGAATACAAAGGGGGCAAAAATACTCAATATTCATGGAAATTTCCACATCCAGCAAGTAACGACTTGCCATTGCCAGTTGACGGAGCTTCAGCAATAATTGGAGAACAAGAACCAGAGTCCATTCTCATTTCTCCAGAAGCTGAGCCAACTGCACAAAATGGACCTTCGAAGTTGTTGTTGTCACTAATGGAAGACAACATGGAGTCTTTGGCAGAAAAATTGTCGGATAAGATTGCCGAGACGGTGGAAAAGTGTGTGAATAACAAGGTGGGATTTTAAACGCTAATCTACACACATATTATTATTGGCGTTTGCATTTAAGTATACAATGCGCAATTACAGTTTTTTGCCAAATAAATAATGATAATAATAATTATTATTGCTAAAACGAGACGCTTTCTTTGAAATTCAGATTGCAAACGAGAATTTCTCCCGTATTCTCCATTCTCTGTCTCCTAATGCAATGCAGTCTTCAAGTCGAGTCGAAATGAATAGTAAAAATTCTGATTTCGACAAGAGCCTGAAAGAAATTCAACTTCCAGCGAAGGTTGAGGAAGGAAAAAGGAGGAGCATTCGTAGAGTGAAAAAGCCAGCCAATAAAAATTAAATACAATTTGTTCTTATTAGGTTTTACAAGTATTGATTGACTTTTTCACCCAGTTTTCCGTTTTGTTTTTTGTTGTGTATCTTTGCCTAATAATTATAGTAAGAATTATAATAAGAATTATAGTTGCTCTGATTCGTTTCAAGTTGAAAATAAAAGTGTTTTGAATACCTTACTAATCTTGTTCATCGCACAACTGGCTACTCTCCATTGTTCTAATGTTGGTACTCCATCGTGGACCAAAACACCTTTACATATCATTATTTCTTCTTCCTGGAGAAAATCTGGAGCTTGTCCTGCTTTGCTATTTTCTCTTCGTGTTGACTGTAACCATACTAAGTCCCGAATATCCTCTGGAATGCTCAGGAGCCAAAAAAGGTCACTACAGGTGTACTCTCTGTATTTGGCGTGGGAAAATCCATAGAAAATACTTGCACACTTTTCACGGCCCGCAAGAGCAACCAGAGTATTGCACTGTCTCAATCCGGCACGGAATAGGAAGAGAGAATGGAGCCAAGTGAAAGCAAAGGATTCAGCCGCCTTATAATTAGGATTTTGATTACTGTTGGACCACAAAATATACGATTTCAAGGATATTTCTTCATTGGCTTTTAATTTCTCCAGCACAAATTCCGAGATAAGTTCATCGGCCAAACTCTCAAAAACTACCTCTAGCACTTGAAACGAGATGTGGTGATTGTGTGCATTTTTTATGTATTCTAATTGTTTTCCAGACTTCCATCCGCAAATAAGGGCGATAGGTTTTACGTAGATATCAAAATATTCCGACATAATTGACCTAACAAAATTTATTTCAAAATGACCCCCGCCTGGTCGCAAGACTATTTTCTCATATTTTCTCTCCCATATGGGTTCTTCTCCATCGTGATGAGATAAAAGATGAGAATTTTGATCCTTCTTCAAAATTTCCGCATTGCATAGCATGCACAAAAAAGTCTCGATAATTATTTTCTTGGCAATTCCATAGGGGAGGCCGTCGCACACAACGATTATCCAGTTTCTGTTTTTTGCTTTTTTAAGAATCTCATTCAAAACTTCTTTTACATTTTTTTCAGAGTTTGGATTGAAAAATAGGCACTCTTGATCAGATATTTTACAAGTCGATTCCATCTCTGGTACACGGTCATACTTCATGCAGAATGACTCGCCGTAATTATTATCATTTGTTGGTCGTTGATTTATTTTTTTATTCTTTAATTCAGTTAGTATTTTTTCAATTCGATGTTCAATAAATAGGAGACGATAATGTGCGTGTATGTCGTTAAGTTTTTCTTTAAATTTTATGTATTTTTGGTATAGTTGTTCATTATTTTCTCTATCCCAGTATTCTGGACAACTGATTTGAGTTGTCAGTTGGTACGTAGTCTGGAACTCGAGTGCGCAATTTGCAGTGACGACACTTACTCTCTGTTTACTGTCTAAGGCGATTTTATAATTGTTTCCTTTCTTTTGGTTGTTGTCAAATGTCCAGATTACATCATTTTTTGGCATTGGTGGAGCTTCCTTTCCAAGGTCTATCATCGTTTTTCTTACTGTTGTGTAACAACCAGAAGGTTGGCAGTGACCCATTATGTCACAGCACATTTGAGACCCAGAAAGAGTGTACATAGTTAAATTTTCAGCAAGACAGGCGCGAGAAACATAGTTGTTATTACTAGCTTTCAAAATGCAGTCAGCAGCCCTTCCAAGATATCGTTTAACTCGTGCTTGCTTCTCTAAATGATCATGTCTAAAATTTTGAATGAAAAAGGCGGTGTAAATAATTTTTATTTAATAATTTTTAATATACTGAGCAGGTCGGTAAAATAGCTACCTATAGTCAACTATTCCATCCAAGAATCCCCGTAGAACAGGGCTGAACTCTGAATAGTAAGTATCATAGGAGAAATTTTCTAGCTCCTGATCAAATTCCACATTTTCCTCTGGCACATTTCTAATTTGCGTTGAAATCCTTTTTCCAATCGCCGCCGCAATTTTTGTAACATCTTCGTCACTAATTAAATTTGAGCTGATTTTTTCAATAATGACAGTGACATCTTGGTCATCATTGGGAATTTGACCTGGCTCATGTGCAACTGAAAAATCATTAAAAGTAAGCTAAGTTTTCGTCTTGTTACTTTTCAGTTATGTAAAGTAAAGGGGTTCCAGTCGTGTTTTATGTACCTGGATTATGTGGGCGGCCTCTTTTTTTCGGTGGTTGGTGCTCTGGTTTGGTTGTATTGATAGAATTTGAACCGTCATCACCACATTCATCCGGCGCAGATACAGTTTGATCCGTAATGTAACGAATACAAGGGCGACAAATAAAAATTTGCCGAGAGGATTCTTTATTCGGTACAATAAGATTTTCTGCGACTAGCTTTCTTCTAACATTTACATTTATGTTTTTGTCCCTTATGTTTACACATGCACCGCCGTCTTCAGCTGAGACACTCTTGTTTGCCTCGGAGTGGAACGTACTCCGGCATTTTTTTATTCCTATCATTTTATAGGATTTTGGGTTTAATCTGTGTGAGGACTAAAATTAATAGCCGAATATACAATAATATGTATAATACATATTATGCATAATCACTCATTTGCACCTTGCCATATATTTTTGACCATGAGACTTTTTTTGCCTCCATTTTTTTGAAGCCAGCAAAAAAGCATCCTTAGTTTACAAAATTGCTGCCCAAATGTCAATATTGTATCCTTAGAAACAAAATTGCTACCAAATATTTAATGGAATCTATTCCGGTTCCATAATGCTGACTGTATTAAGTATGTGTTAGTTGTGCTTGAATTCATCCATATCGAATCAATCGGCCTAATCAATTAGAATTTAAGTAGTCTCATCTATCTACAATCAATACAATCAAACGCTGCAGGGAGAAATCAAACACACACCAACAAAAAAACAACATCAACAAAGAGAAGCAAGTGAGAATTAATAAGCGAGGAGCAAAAAAAATCGACGCTGCTGTTTATTCCACTCCTCGCCTTTCCACACATACTTAATAATAAAACCATTAAAGATGGACTGTGAATCAAAGCGTCAATAAATCAAATCACCCGTCAACTAATAGACAAAATCAAAAGTCCAACAACTGCATCTCTGAGTCCCCAAAGCAAGGATTTTTTGAAAGGCTTTCCCTTCATTTCGACTTTAATTCACAAATACGCTATTAGCACGTCGGATTTTTTAATTAATTAAAGTTTCGCACATTTAATCTAATTTCATTCTCCGAGTCGGACTTGTGAAAAAATCCGCTTATTAACACATTGAAAAGTTGACAAAACAATTAGAGTGCGTAATAGCTAGTGTTTTAATGTCTGTTTGTCGTCGTCGTCGTTACTCTTTTCGGCCTGATGAAAAAGCTGTTGCTGTGAATTTTTCAACGCAGTCTCTTCATCATCACCATTATAGATAATTATAATTATCGTCATCTTCATCGTGGTTGTTAATTGTTGATATTATTCGTTTGTCTGTTTTATGTGGTCCGTGTCTCTCGTCTTATTATGTAGGTACACAAATTCCTACTCACGATTCCTCATAATCGAAAATAAAAATACGGATTTTGTTTATAAAATTGTGAATTGCGTGTGAGGAGTTAATTGTGACGGGGGTGCTAATCGCGGATCCTTCGTGTCCCGTCAATTTAAAGTTTAAACCTTGAAAGAATATTAAGTGAAAAAACCAAGAGGAGTGGATTGGAGTGGTCAAAATGCAGGGGGAAAGCGGAACACTTGCGGATTTGCAAAAATACCACACGCGGTTCGCCCGCTCCCGTCGTCACACCCTCGCCAACGTCTTACGGTAAGAAAAAGACATACATGCATCATACATGCAACCATGCTATTCATCCACTTTTGCGTATGTAGGCTGGTCAAAATTATATCAAAAATTAGTTTGACAATGTCCTGGTTTGAATGCATTGTATTGTTTGGGTCATGTGGGGAGATTAATTAATTGTGTGTATTAGTCCTGGATAATGGATTGCGATAGTTTGAAAATAGGTAAACAAAGGGTCGAGAGTCAAATTGTCGGAGTGCCGATGAGGACAGCTTTTATTGTAGTATGGAGCGTGTATATGTATAATATAATATGATGTAATTAAGGGTTGTGTATAATTAATGAGTGGACCTGGGAAATGTCTCGAGTGTAAATTGTTCGTGGGGCGGGAGTTGACAATTGACACATGTCCTCAATGATGGTGCTCCTCCTCATCATCATCCCCAGTTGCTGTTGGTGTTGTTGGGAACACGAGTTTTGAAGAAGAAGAAGAAGAAGAGGGATTTCTGGGTGTATGTCAATCAATATCAATATTTGCAATGGAAATGAAATGAATGAGTTAGTCTGTTGCTCCTTTGTGCGAATGCTTGAGTGTGTGTGAGTGTGTCTGCTTGTTTGTATGTGTTTTTATGTACACATGCAAGCTGTCATTGTGTGTGTGTGTGAATTGTATGTAAGTTGTAAGTTGTGTGTTAAAAAGAGAGAGAAAAGGGAGAGTATAGGTTGATAATAAACTGTGCAAATATTTGATGAGGCATTTCATTAGTTAGAAGAGAGCCAGTTATACAGCCAGCCAGGCAGGCAGCCAGTGTTGCGGTTTCATTCTTCATCATGCTCCTAATGAAATAAAATAAAATGAAATGAAATGATGGTGGTGGTGATCCATTCTTTCATTCTGCAATGTACTGCAATGATAGGTACGCCGCTGGCAGAGTCCGCTCGTTTGCTCTGGCTCTGGCTCTCGCCTTTCTTCCTTCCTTGCTTGGACTTGCTGTGGGTGCAGCCAGCAACTACATACGTACCTACATGATATTTTCCCCACCATCCCTGACTACAGACAGAGTAACCTCACGTAGGCAGAACTGCAGAGCAAACACAACCCAAAAACTTGCTCATTGCTCAACTAATTTTCCTCCTCGGTGCTCAGTGCTCGGTGTTCACTGCCTTCCTTCATACTCATCCACTGCACTGCACACTGCACACTGTCAACTCAATATGCTCAATATTTAATAGTCAGCAGTCAGCATCATATAATATGTATCTATTCATGCTCCGCACTCAATACAATATACAACACTGCACTCGATTCTCCATTTTTGCAAACATATTTCATATTTACGTATGCAGAGTCCCAGATTTGCATGGAATGGCAAGGGATGGTGGGATGATGACTGCTGTTGGTGCAGTATTATATTCAGTATCCCAGCCACCACTCTGTCACCGCTGCAAAAGAATAGAGAATATTAGGTAGTTATAGTAGTTACCTTAGTATTGCACACCTAATATTAACAGTTGCTCATCATCCACACACACCAGTACAATAACTTATAATACCTAATACACTATAGTAGTAGTCAGTAGTAGGCAAAATACAATCTAACACAAGTTCAAATATGAATGCCAATATGCGAATAATATGCGAATACAGGGCAAGAGAATAGGGCACAGCATGCCATGCCATGCCATGCCATGCCATGCCATGGCATGGAATCGAATTGAACGGAATGGAATGGAGCTCAACTCTCAATGTCAACTCCTCACTCAATTCTTTTTTGCGTGTGCAAATATTCATCAAATGTACGTACGTACATGCACGAATATTCAGCCCCGCAACTGTTTTCATTTTCCCATATGCAACTAACATACATATGCCTTGAATACATACACACCATTTATTCTTCTTCTTCTTCTTTTATATTCAACATTATACAGTATAAGTACAGAATACAATATACAAACACGGGGCCAATTTAATATTTTGAGCTCTCTCTATATCTGATGTTATTCTCACATATTTATTTATTTTGGGCTCCATAATACAAAAAATACATATCCTCTATTTGTACTCTGTATTTATTTTGATTCTCTCTCTCTCTCTCTCTCTGTCAGTGTGTATTATGATCCTGTATATTGGAATCTATACACACATAATATATATATGATGCAACCCATATTTGCATGTATATTGATATTTATATTTGCAAAGGGGATGAGTATCGCCGATTCAGAGTTAATTAAGTTGCCAATTTTGCTCACGCTCCTTTTCTTTCTTCTTGTCCATCCCATCCAGTCAGTCAGTCCCTTTTACATTACCAAATACAATAATATACAATTCCAATCAGCCTACTCACATTTTATCGCGCTCTCTCTCCCTCTCTCTCTCTCTCTGCCTCTTTCGCTTTCATTTATTTATTCATGGAGGTGATACATACATACATACATACATACATAGAGAAGAGCAAATAAAGTGACAAGTTTTTCAGGAACTGGCCACGTTTCATGTTTCTCCATGACGTTCCTTCCTTCCTTTCTACGAATTGAATACTTTGTACAAAATGTACAAAGATTTTTGCACAGATATTATTAATATTTGTCCACCATTTTCATTTCCCCCTTCATCCATAATTCAAAGAAGACACGGCCCAGCAAACTCTCCTCATCATGTTATGAAACAAACAAGTGGCAGATCTATAGTTATTTGTTGCAAAATATAAAATTTTGCAAGTTCCGGTTCCGTGTCATCCATAGATATATATGTATATGTATCAAGTGTACATTTATAATGGAGTCATGGAGTTGAAATTAAAAGCATCATGACATGTTGAGCAAACAAAACAAACAAAAGGCGGAAAAGAAGAAAACAAAACAAAAGGCGTGACAAAACTTTGCACTCTGCTGCTCACTACTGACGGAAGAAACAGGAAAAGTCAATTAAAAGTTTCAAAAAGGGAGAACCAAAGGAAGAGGTGAAGAGGTTTAAAGCCGATTGCGTACCTATTTATAATTCATAATTTGGATGGCTTTTAGCTTAAAGTTGAGAGCTGGATGTGATGGAGGGGTGAAAAGGCCATCAACAGGATGATGAGGAGACTCGGTAATTATTAATTATGAATATAATGAAAGCTGAGGACACGAGGAATGGCTAATCAGGGATGCTTTTAGCCAACATCATCAGCCTACTTTATATATTATTACACTCTATACTTTTAAACATATACTTACTTACTTATTTTGCAAAAGTTGACAGTCGAGGAAATAAATAAATGAATATTATAGAATAAATATTATGTATGTAGACTATGTATGATGATGAAAGGAAGAGTGGAGTGATTTGATGGAGAAGATGGAAAAGATATTAAATCATGTAATTGGCAGCAGCAAGTAGTATCATAATATTGTAGTGCCATTATATTATACAATACAAAATACAAAGTGTACAGCTTTGCATCAAGTATGAAGCACTTTGAAAAATGTAATTATCTGTCGTACATGCGTGTGTTCCAAAACTAGGAAATGGATGAAAAGAGACGACGACGCGTCGTCTTTGTTGTTCATTGTTCATATATTCTGTATGCTGTATACTGTATACTGTATGAGGATGTGTTTGTTGCTGGGAGCGGGAAAAGCACTGGAGTTAATTAATTAGTTATCCCTAATTAATAAGGAAATCATGGAACAAGGGGGACAAGGTGAACATGTAATTTAATTACATTTACTATAGTGTACGTACTAGTATGTCTATACATATATTACACGCCGTGTGTATGGAATAATATGTAACTCTGCCTTCAGGACTCGATATAAAATCCGGATCCCATCCACCTACAACAAAGTGTCGGATTTTTCCTGGGTGTGGCCATTATCGAACTGTCGGATTCCTCCCGGCCAGTCAAAATTCATCCTTTTAATAATGAATATTAGGCATCGATGGTAAATCACGAATAAAAATAACACCTTGGAAAACAAAGAAACGAAAGTCGACAGTCAAGTTGGTCCCGGCTCTTTAAATTTATTCATACTACTCAGTCGCCAGTTGCGGAGAATTTTTCTAATGAAAATGGAAGTAAGGATGAGACTGAGTGAAATGACTAAAATACTTACTTAGAAAATGTGGGACACAGACAAGTTCTCAGCTGGATTCTGACTTGTCAACGTACAACGCGAAAAGTCAAGTTAAAAAGGAAAAATGCGAGAAAACTAGCATTTTCCTTTTATTATTGTGGTGTCACTCTACTCCTTTTCTTTTGCTCCTTCATCTCCTCCAATTTCCATTCCGCTCTTCTTTTTTTCTCCATGAAAATTATAATACTTTTCCCACTTTATAATCTCCATTCTTTCCTTTTTGTCTCTCCCTCATATTTGCATACAGTTTTATGCGATGACACTCTTCATCTTCCCCCATTATTCCATTAATCCGCATCATACCCAACTCCCGGACACAAAAACAACATCCCTTAGAATTCCAGTTCTCCTCCTCCTCCTGCAAATTATGTATGGCGACAGATAAAAAAAATAAAAGAGCGGAGGGGGGGGGGGTAAGAAATATTGTGTGTTTATAAATCCACTCACGATTCAGAGCAACAAGAGAAAGACGACAGGGGAAAAGCCTCGTCAAAGTCACTTATTGTGGGCGACCTTGAAATGCTGGGCAAAAGGAAAGTGCGAGAAAAAATGGAGTAAAAAAGAAAGAAAGAAAAAAGGTTATTATTGTAGGTATTTTTACCGCATTGGAAACTCGATTACGTGATGCACTCCGTGTCTCCCTTTCCTCTCTTTCTATGTATTCTTATTTCTATTCCACCAAATCCGAGTCCCTGGTCGACCGTAAAACGCGACTGCGACTACAGAATACAGAGTAGAGAGTGCAGAGTACACACTGACTGACTGTCATTTGGTCTGCCCTGATGCTGTCAATTTATAGATTTTTTCCCCGCAAAAATGGAGTGGGACCACCCATTGTAAAAACAACACACAAATACATGCAGTTTTTTTATATGCACATACATACCTGGAACACACACAAAAGGCAAAGTACGTAGACAGATTTTTATCCAGGAAAAAATTCCCTTGTTTTTCTCCAGGGTGAAAGAATAAGAAAGGTGAACACAAGGGTACACAAACATGGCGGGAAAAAAGTGAGAGTGAAATGGAAAATTGAAAAAAATGGAAAAATGGCAAAAGAAAATATTATTGGGACTCCACAAGTTGTTTTCCCAGACAATATCCCCATGTATGTGATATTGTATTTTGTATTTCCATATTTGGCTTCTTCAACTTGTAACTTGAACTCCATTTTTATTTCCATTTCCATTCACTCAGCTGTACATTTTCTGTGTATGCATTATGTAGATTGTAGATTGTGCACACTCAAAGAACTCCTTGACTCCAATCTGCTCTCTATTCTATTCTATTCTACAATATGACAAACATCAAACGACAGTCCCCATCAACGATATTCCTCTCAACAACCACCACCAAAATGATGGATTTGACATATTCACAGCCCCCCCCCCCTCTCTCCCTTTGGTCCCCCCTCCTTTCCAACTTTTATCGAAACGAAATATTAAAAACTCCGGTTTTGACTTTGGTTGTGGTTTTCCAGGAGGAGAAAGTTCTTGGCCACTTTTTCTGTTCCTGACTTTCACTTTCTCCAGAGAGAGAGAGAGAGAGAGAGGAAACGTAAATGGTGTGTAATGTTTTGTAGCAGAGCTAAAATGTAGATGCAAATTTGCAATGGCAACAAACCGGCGCGGAATCCAATGTCCGCAAACCCCCCTTTTCTCCAGGTTTCTTTCTCCAGGTCTCCTCCTCACTCCAGTTGACTTGACTTTTGATCGCAGGAAATTGCAATATGATGGAAATTTTGTTCGTAAAAACTCTCAACTTTCTCCCTGATGTTTCTGTCCTTGGTTTTTTGTTTGTTTGTTTGTTTGTGAGTCGGAGATTTGTGCTTGAGAACAAAGAAAGGAAAGAAAGGCTTGCTGATGAATTTGTATGGAAATGAAAAGAAAGAAAACGGAAAAAGAGAGATGGAATTGGAATTAAATGGACTAGAAATGGCCGTATACTTATGTATGTATGTATTTTGTGGCTGTATTATTATTATTATTATATTGTCTGTTTCTACGAGGGCGATTATCTTGCTGTGTTGTCTCTGTAGTCCTGTTTTTGTGGCGTCGTCATGTCATATCCGCCCAATGATAAAGTCATTCGCATTCCTTGTAATGAATTATCTTGTTGATGAACAAGAAGGCGGAGTAGGAGGAATAAGAAGAACAAAGAAAGGGAAACAGAAGCAGAAACAGAATGAAAGGGAAAGAATTGTTGCTAATGATGCTCATAATAAGGCTAATTATGGCAATGTCTTTAATGGTAATGACTGCATTTGAAACTGTTTTTCACTTCTCCCCGCATTCGTCCACTTCCCCAGTCACTTGATTTCACCCGAGTCGACTTGAGCTGAGAGTCCAGACTCCATCACCATCACCATCAAGTCACATCCAGTTCGTCATCCTCCTCATCATGATGATGATGATGATGCTGATGCTGATTGTGACAATTCCAGCGGCCGCTTTCTCTCCAGCGGCTAATGAGCTTCTCCCACTTTGCTTTCTCTTTCTACTTTCTCCCCGTTCTCGATACAAGTAAATACATACAAGTGCATAATAATAATACGTATATGTATAATATATAAGTGCCCCCGTTCTTTCTCTTTGGACAATGTCTTGACTCTGTTCTGTCTCCTCCACAAAGTTTGAATGGCGTTGATTTACTCGGAATGAGAGTAATCGCTCTCTTCATTCATTCAGTCATCAACATGATGATGATGACGATGATGACAATATTATCATAATTACCATTACTATTGCTATTTATATAGGCTTTATATACTCTTATTATCCCATTCACTATCTATCTGCATCAGCAGCGTGATGACGCGGGACACGCAACTAATACTCCAACTCTGTTTTCATTTTCATTTTCAATTACAATTACTACTTCAATTCCACCACCGCTAAAACTTGTGCCAATAACAACAACGCCCTGGACATTTTTGTTTTTCTTTTTAATCCACTCCGTCAGAGGTCAAACTCCAGTGTTAAACGATATGACGTCAGGCTCGTTGCTGGAAAAATAGGAGAAGTCGAGTTATCTGTCTTACTTTTATACGGGAAACTGGGTGCGTGAAATATTAGAGGTTGAACTTGATCAAGAAGAGCTGGAGAATTATCATCTGACTCTGGAGCTGGAGCTGGAATTAGACATTTAGAGACTGACGAACCAAGGATCAATGAATGAATGAATGAAAGAGCGAAACGAGAGATTGGGATTAGCTTCCAGTGACACGCTAAATGCTCTCGTTACGCCATCTGAACCCCCTGTGACATGACATGAAATGAAAGGACAGTCACGAATCCAGCTACTCTTCAACCAGGAATCAAGTCCTCCCTTTATTTTATCCCCCTCTATACTAACAAATGGTAAAAGGAATTTAGAAAGGTGTAATTTATTTCTGGAATATCTGTAAAAAACATGGAGGCTTGAAGGAGTTGTTGGAGGATATTTGGAGTAATATGGCTGGGACTGGATGGCATGGGTGCTCATTTGTGGACTTTGTGGATGATGGAGTCGGCCTCTGTCATTAATTCCCCGTAATTCCAACTTACCCGGCTCATAAGTCAAAACCCGGTTGGGCCACGATCTTTCTTCATCCAGTCAGTCTGGCAGTGAGTTGTATCCCCATCCTCATTATTTATGATCAAAAGACGAGGAATTACCAGAATACAGTCCATCATCATCATCATCATTATTATTATCATCATGGTGCAGTCACTATGTGCAACACATTCTGCCCGGGTTTTGGACTGCGGTGCAGTGGGGAGAGACGAGAAGAGGCGGACTGGGTCGGCAGATGAAAAATCCCGGTATTTACATCAGCAGACATTTGTTTTTTGGGAGAAAAATGATGGTTATGCTCGCACTCAGCCATCATCATCATCATCATGGTTTTCGTGACTTACACAACTCATTATTACCCATTATTTTACTGGATCCACCCCGCTCGGGTTTCAGCTCCGAATTCGGAACATGAGTCGTTGAAATCCGAGTCCGAATTTTGAGCTGGAATTGGAATTCGGAGTATAGAAGGCATCCGTTTAATCCTCCCCGAGAAGAAGAATCTTGTCTCATTTTCCAGCTTGAGCCACCGCACAACAAAACTTTGTTGCTCATTAACTTCGTCTCGCATCAGCGTCATTGTCATCGTCATCGTCACGGTATAAACTATTTACAATATTCAGGAGTCTCACAACTTTTCTTCGCTTCTCTATGAACTGACCTCTGCCCTCTGTCTAATATCTCTCATGTCATTGGCATAATATACATACATTGTATATTAGCCCGTCGAATTTCGGGATTGCTTAGATTCTATGGAATAAAACGGGGGCGCCGTTAATAGTGTTCCAGAGAAAGAAGAAGATTGTAAGATAAAGTATCCGAAATTCGGATTCGGACATGGTTACGTAGAATTAAAAACGTGGAATGGGCCGATGCAGGAGTAATTTTAGCCTGTGTAATAATTTCATAAGGTGAATGTATTATATTAATGTGAGGAGGTGCAGTGAAAGCAGAGTCAGTGCAGTCCCGGGTCTATTTCAGTGTGTTTGAAAACAATCGGGCTAAAGTTTCTGCTTTCTTCTTGTTCTTCTTGTTCTTCATGGTCATGTGCTTGTTCTAGTGGTTTTCTCCCGGGTATTTCAGTGGCATGTTCGTCCTTGAGGCCGGGAAGAGTGTTCATATTTATTAGATTTGCCCGCCTTTCCCTCCTGGCCCAGTAAATAATAAATAAATGAGCGGAATTCTCGGTGTGCTTACTCACTTACTTCTTGTCTTTTCCCGATTCCCGGCGACTCTGCCATTAAGGAGCTCCGGAACGTGTTGAGCATGACTAATGAATGTTTTCGCCCCCCAAACACACTCACACACTTATTTACTATCATATCAATATACACACACGCTGGATACAAAATCCAGTCCAGTCTCGTGCATACCACGCAACTTTCTCCCGAACAGCAGCAATGACCGTATCTGTAATCTGGAGAGAGGTGAAAATACATTTCTTGTCTTGGCACTTCCACTTCCACTTTTACTCCTCCTCCTCCTCCTCCTACTTTTCTCCATGGCTCATAAATCCTGAGGAAATTCCAAAAAGGAAAAAAAACCGCCCCGAAAAAATCCACACAGGATTTGCACTTTCTCTCCACTTTCTCCGGCTTCTTGGTTTTTTCGGTTGCCGTAAATAAATGACTGTGGATCCAGTCGTGGGAGTCCAGAGTCCAGTCTGTCCTTCGCCTCCGTCTTTCCCTCTTCCCCTCATAAATAATTCCCAATTATAGGAGAAACAGTGCAACGCAAAAAAACCGAATCCGAATTTGGATTCAAACCCGAATCTATGTACAACCAAAATCTTGAAACCATAGCGAGCCTAACGATCGTCCTCCACCTTTTCTAAAGTAGCCCAAGTCCAAATCCTCTATACATACTTATACTTATATGTACATATGGTCCTGGAATTTCTCCATGGAAGGGAGACGGTCCGAGGTAAAAAAATAGAAGGGAGAAAGCATGAGGGAAATGTTGGTGCACCTTTGAACTGGAGTTGGATCCATTTTCATTTCCATTTTCATCCGCACCTAGATGCCATTTATTCTATTCCCTCGGCTGGATATTCCATAAAAAAAGAGGGGGGAAGTGCCAGGAAGCTGGAGCCTATTGCATCCATACCTCCAATGCCCGGAGAAAGGAGCTGGATGAGTTGTGTGAATGAGGAAGTTGGATCAGGATCTGGAGAATGACGGGGGAAAATGAAGCACTCTATTTTCCATTTTCCACGTGGCCATTTTCGATTGACATTCATGAATTTGGATTCAGCTCCAGCTCCACATTTTACATGACATGATATTAAGTTTTGACACCAAAATTCACCCCTGACTGCACATTAATCCGAAATGTGTCGAGTTAACATCCCTCTTGTCCTCCTCCTACCATCTATCCAATTCCAATTCCAATTTCGCATTTTCCCCACAGTCGACCAAAATATCAGGTTGACTTCCTTCCTTGTACATTGTACATGTGTATAGACACACTATTGGATTTTTTCGGATTTTATCTCGTCCTTGCAGTCACGCCACCCATTCCCAGTCCAACACTTCCGCCAACCTTCTCCACATAAAAAATCCCCTTCGTTTTTCTTGTGCTTAAAATCTTGGTTATATTGTTATACGGACTGGCCTCACTATGCCTCCGCGTCCCACAAAAACCTCCTTCGATTTTCTCCATATTAAATGGAGAAAGCGAAAGTTTTATAGATTATTCTCGGGTTTTACTCCTCTTTTCCCTTTACACGCGTTTGGCATGTTTTCACTTCTCCTCCTCCATTAATAACTCCTGTTTTTTTCCCTTTTTTCCTGGAAACCTGGAGACTATTTTTCTTAATTGACTATCGAACAATAATACTACTACCAATAATAATAGAAAGAACATACATAAAGGGAAAGTGGTTAAGCAACGTACAAACTAAGTAATTAACTCATTATTTATACACGAAATCCAGATCGTTACAAAGATAATGACCCGAATTTGCGGGGTGAAATTGTCGATGGTGGACTTTGATGCGGAGGATGACGCAGGAGAAAGCAATAATCATCATCATCATCATGATAATAATTATTTAATTCTATTCCCCAGCAATTCAACAACAGCAACAACAACATTCCATTTTCATGTTGTTGTTGTTGTCGTCGTGACAAGGAGGATAATTTCTGACAACTTATTTAATTCGCTTAGCGTTTTCAGTTCTGATGAGCTGACAGACGAATGAACTGGACAAATGGAACTGACCTCCAAGTTGTGGATGGCGAGGAAACGAACACTCGTCACGACATCAACAAGCCTCTTTTCATTTCGTTCCTATTTTGTTCGTTCCATTCTCGATTCGATTCGATTCGACGGTGGAGGATGAGCAAGTACAAAGTACAAAGTACATGAACATGAACATGTATGATAGTGTTTGGAAGCTAACAAGGAAAAACTAGGAGCTGACTGATCGATTTCGATTTTGCTTTCTCTTTCTCTCATAAAATGGAGTAGATATAAATTCTGGGAGGAATCAATAAATTATTCCATACACTGCATTAAATTACGCACACAATGCGATGCCATGCAATGTGATGCATGGACATGAACAAGAATTCCCAGCTCTCCTTCCTTTTCTCTCCAGTCAACCCACTTTTCCAGTTGTACATATTACGTCTGGAGGGAATCCACCGCTCTTTTTTTCCCAATTCCAATGCCACTCCACTCCAATCCAGCCGACGACCAATTCAAGTCCATTCTCTGTCTCATCCAGTTCTCTTCCATGTTCATACATAGAATAGCATTCAATGTGGAATAGATTCCAGTCGGTCCCTTTTTTTCCAGCAGGCGGAGAAATGTCCTTTTCACCCAGTGACCTACTCTCATGTTTTCTCCACACATTCTTCATTACTTTTACTCAATAATAATGATGATGATAATAATGATAACATGATAATAATAGCAATAATGGTGTTGGAATCGTTGGTACGGCATTTAATTTATTCCACTCAAGTTCACCACCACCACTTTCTCTCCATTTTCAAGAAGGCAAGAAGAAAAACTCTCCAGAATGAAACTTTATGGAGAAAATTATTTAGAATGGGTCCGCCACTCCCACAAACAAACACATACACACAGAGCATATTGCCATATTGTCTGGTTTGAATCCTCTGGAATTTCTACGGGTTCACTTTCTCCATTTCTACATTATATCTTCTCCTGCTTCTTTTCCCTTTGCTTTTGTGTTCACTTGACTAGAGTTGAGCTGTTGAGCCAATTACCCCACTCACTTTCTATCAGCCCCACACTCTCTCTGTTCCTCCAATTTTCTCTATTTTCCAGGAATGTTCCTGGAGAAAAAGAAGAAGAAGAAGCCACTTTGCCTCCTCTCCCAAAGTCCCATAATCACGCCAACTTATTTAAATGAGCGGGAAAGAATTCCCTGCCCCCATTTTCTCCCGCATATTTCCTTCTTCCCCTCCTCTTTTTCTCTCCTCCATACAAATATTCATCGGCATTCACCGTCAACTGAATGATTAATTCCCTCTCCAGCCTCTCCAGCATTCCAGTCCAAATATTGGAATTCCAGTCAACTTACACATCTACTCACATGCATATAGACTCCACGATTAGGTAAAGCTCGTTGGGGCAACTCCAACTTAATTCATTCATTCATTCATTCCATCGTCATTTTGATTAATGGCTCTGAATTTTAAATTAGTCTAATTTCCAATCCAATTTACTCTCCAATATCATTGATCAGTGATATTGGAAAATTCTGGAGACGACACTGAATTTAAAGTATTTGTGCTGGTCAAAAATGCTGGAATTGCGTTGGACTTTTTTGAGTGGACATGTGAGTTTGACACGCTTGAAATTTGATGGATGCTGGAGAAGCTGGAGAAAGAGAGAGAGAGAGAGATAGCTGGGCCAATGGAAATGTAAAATAGGAAAAACGCTTCGTGCTCTCTCATCACCATTCAGATGATTCTCCATGCTCCTGTTTTTCTGCCTGTCCTCGTCATCAGTCGTCAGACGGACAGACGGCGAGCTGGAAAAATAATGGAATGGAGCGGAATGGAGGTGGAAATGGAATCGAAATAAAAATCGACCACCTCTCTTGACGACCGAAAGTGGAGCGAGAGAGAGAGAGAGAGAGCAAAAAGGAAAAAAGCTCTGGCAGAATGACATTGACCCCCCTCCATACATACATACATACATACATATCTACAATATATCACATGGAACAGGAAAATGGGCCAGAATATGAAATGACCCATCGACCTGATCATTCCTCTTCCCCCCTTTTTTCCATGTACCTTCACTCATGTCTTTCAACTCAAACATGCAGAGCACACATTTTTTATCCTGGAGAAAGTTCCAGTGGCAGTCGTAACACGAATAAATTGCAACTGGAGTCTTTGCTTGCTTACTTACTTACTTACCTGGAGCCCCGTAACAAATCACAATAACACAACCATGAATTTGTATGAGAATATGAGAATCAAGTTCAGGGTCATCACCACTGGCCTCATTATGTATAAACTCGTGGATAGGAAAAACCCGGGTAAATTTGTCCTTCATTAATTTCAATCATTCCAAGGCCCACTTGATGATGACAATAGCCGTGACAATGACAACGTGCCAATTCTGGTGGTACACAAAGAAACGGGAGGAACACTTCTTGTTTTGGACAAATCGATATGGATCCCCGCTTTTGTGTTTGTAGTTTGTGGACGCCATAAAAAGCCATTAATATTCCCTCTCCCAGTCTCATTCGCACTTCGCACCATGTATTACTCTTATCATTATGCCGCACTTTACCCCGTCAAAACGAGCATTTGAAATGAAGGGACGGAATTGGGAATTATGAGTGAGCTTATCTTATTCCATTTCATGGGATGCAATATTCAAGAGCATACTGCTACATATGTATGTAGACAAAAATTGAGTCCCATTTTTACACGGGAGAAAATTCCTCCGGGGAAAGTTGAAAGCATAAAGTCTAGGAGTTGGGGCGGTGAAAGTCAGCTCTGGTATACACATAAAAGTATTGAGAGTCTGTTTTAGAAAGCGGGAGAAACAGATCTCGAAAGCCCAGGAGGGATTGAGAAAAGGACATGGAGAAAGGTAAAAAGAAGAAGAAGAAGGGGAGGAGGAGGAGGTGAAAGTACTTGAGAGTAATTGGACTGGAGTTGGAGGAGGAGGAGGAGTTGGAGGAAGAGGAGAAAGTTACCCAGGGGAAAATATATAACGGCTTCTATCACATTTCCATCCATTGTAAGTAAATACAGAGAAAGAAGGTAGAGCAAGGAGAAAGGAGAGTTGAAAGGTAGAAAATATCTACAAGGGTGGAAGTGGGAGATGACATGCTGCTGCTGCGATATATTCAATGACAGCAGAAAGAAAGAAAGAAAGAAAATGCTTTTGGTCTTCCATCTCCCGCAAATACCCGGTAGATATGTACCCTGTACCTTATACACATGACCGTTCCCCTCGAAAGAAAGATCAAATGCTCTTGTTCCTCCTCTAATATGATGTGATGTCAAGGCTTTCCCACTTTCTCTGCACTTTCTTTCTCCAGGCAATGTCCAGCATGAAATCATGGAACTCGGACAATCAATGAATGGACAGGGAAAGAAGTCAAAACCGAAAAAATACTTTCTTCCCTGCCCCACTCTACTCTTTCAATTTTTCATGGTTTTCTTTTTTTCTCAACTCCATTTAAAGGACAATAGAAAAAAAATTGCCAAAATGTTCAAAAATTTACTAGTGAACCCTACCTGATAAGGTCTCATTTTAGGGCCCCCTGCCAAATTTTTAAAGTCGGAATTTTGAACCGGAAAAAATTTCATAAATTAATTCGCCTGCTTTCGGGCAACTTTTGTAAAGACAGTTTTTAAAGTTCTCAAATTTAAGGGTAGTTGCCTCGCAACGATCCACCTGCGCATAGATTGGCGCGATTCCTGGGATAAATCTTCCAAAATTCATAACTTGTGTTTGCAAGCGGAGCCACCAAAGTTGTCAAAAGAAAGTTGGCCTAAAAATTGACGGTCTACAACTTTTCTTTTTACACTTTGGAGGCTCATCTTGCAAACACCTTCAAATAACAGGGGTCTCTTATT
>JAQIVE010000161.1:0-49917 GCA_034698285.1 Sminthurinus bimaculatus | reverse complement strand
GGGGTGGGGCGAGAGCAAACTGCGTGTAATCATGGAGGATCTGGCGTATTTGTAGTTAGTAGTTAGCATGAGGAGGGAGTCGGGGAGGGAGAGGATAATGAAGGAGGAGATTACAAGTTACAAGCTCGCAAGCTCAAGGCATGTAGTCCTCTAAGACCTTTTCGACATAAAACGAGTCTAGTTAAGGCCCGTACTTAACCGGCCCTTTCTTTACATACATAGGCCATACCTTTCCATGCTCTGACTCTTCTTCTTCGTCTGCTTCTTCCTGTTCTTAGACTGGAGCATAAAATTGATATATTATTGTCAGTGGGTAAATTGTACTTTGTAAGCCGCTGGAACTGGAACTGGAACTGGAGCTGGAGCTGGAGCTGGAACTATACTGTTCAGAAGCAGGAACAGGAGTCCAAGTCTTGGAGTTGTATAGTTGTACGGTTGTAGTTGAGGAAGATTGTGAAGTTGTCGGAGAGTAAGTGGTTGTTGTAGTTGCTAAGTACGGAGATATTTCTGAGCAGAGTTCTTCCACCCGGGCTCTGACTCTGACTCTGGTTCTGGCTCTGACTCTGACTGAGGTGAACTCGCACATCTCATCTCATCTTGAGCAATGTCGTAATATTGTATAACAACATAATGCAACATAAAGACATATCTGTGTGCAATCATATCTATTATGCATGTACAATGTATAGCTCTCGCCTTATGTCTATATCATAGGAGAATAATAGTAATAATAATAATAATCACAGAGATTACGGTGCTCGCTAGGTATATGTATTGTAAGCATATACATAATATGTGCTGTACATAGTAGAGATTTATCATGGCCATGGCCATATAGCCGCAGTCATCATCATACCTTTTGGATATATCTCTCTCACATGTTTGTATGTATTATGTATATAGAAAGCAACATGGAGAAAGTACGGTTTCTACTGCTGCTTTTATTACAGTTATAACAGTTACTCCTGTGTATATGATACGATATGGTATGGACGAGTAGAAGAAGGAAGGAAGGATGATGATGATGATGAGGATGATGTGATCTGCGACAGTAAGGGGAAACCCTAGAGGCCCTGGAGTTAGGGAAATGAGCTGGAGCTTGGGAAAAGAGGTAACATTGAAAAATCCCCTTCCTTTCCACTACATGAAGCTCATGTGTTTTCTCTTGTTCTCTTCTTCTTCTTCTTTCATTTCTCTACCATGGCTGGAGAAAGCTGCAACTGGAGAAAGCCGGAGCTGGAGATGATGGAGAACAAGAACAAGAGCTCGTCCGTCTCTGGCATGGTCTGCTCTGGTTTGGTTTGGTTTAGTTTAGTTTGGTCTGCTCTGCTCTGGTCCTGGTTCTTCAAGTTCTAGCTGGTTCTGGTAGAGAACCAAGAGTCCGATTTATCATGGGAAATATGAGCAGGAAAATGGCAAATAAAACACACACTCCAGTTGGAAACAGCAGCAGAGGCAGCAGTCAACGTGAAATTCAACTCATACTGTAACTTTAGCTCCATCTTCGTTCTCTCTCTCTCTCTCTGTTTTATATATTGCACAGTATGAACACTGAAAACTGTATACTGTATAGTATAGTGCAGAGAAGAAAAATGAAAAATACAGATTCAAGATTTCCTTTCTTGCCCATTTACAAGAGGGAAATAGAAAATTCATGTCATCATTCTTGCGAGTTAAAGCTCATGTTACTACATATGTACGTACGTAAGTCATATGTACAAACACACACGCTTACATGTGGATTTTCCGGGGACAAAAGAGAACGAGTTAAGTAGGCAGTTGAAATTGGAGAATTTTAGATTGAATCCCACAACGACGTACGTGAAAAGCGAGAATGGCACGGCAATGGAAAAGCACATCTAACTAAACTCGTGTGTATGTATGTATGTATATGGGAATAAAATACTTTGAGTTCGTTTTTATATGTATATGTATTACGCGAGTATGTGGAGAAACTGCATGAAAAAATGAGAATGTCTCTGTTAAAATTGTTGGAAAGAGCAACAGTCGTAATAAAAATAATAATGATGATAATAATAACACTTTGTTACATCCCTCATGTCATTCAATACAATGACTCGACTTGGCTTTCCCCCGTTTGGCTTGACACATCCTGGCATATTAACAGCCGAGTTTGAGGCAACGCAAGCTAGAGAAATAAAATGAGGTAGAAAAATGAAATGAAGATCCAGAAGAACCAAGACAAATAAGGGGGCTGTCCCCTCTCTTTTTTCTCTAGAATTATTTGAAAAAAGGAAACCTTGGGAATGACGTTGTTGTTGTTGTCGTCTTCTGGTTTTTTGTTAAAATTATGTATTTTTACAACGTACATACCCATATTCAGCAGCAAGAATTTCAGGAGTCAGAATCCAGATTCGGATTCGGATTCGGATCCAGAGATCCAGGGATAGTTTCACGCGTTGTGGAAAAGGAAAAGGGCGGTAGGAGGAGGAGTAGGAGGAGACAGAGAAAATGGGGAGGAATATATACATGTATGAGGGGAAAAGAAAAAGTATTTGGAGATGTGTGCTGTCAGCATTTCCGAGCCAAATGAGTAACCGAGTTGCAAAAAAATATCTCATAAAAGAGTTTTACGAGGAATGAACGGAGACGAGCGGGGCAACTTAAAGATGCTCCACTTCTTTGTCTTTGTCTTTTCTTTTTTCCCCTCTTCTCCCGCTGCCCAGCAACGACAACAGCATCGGCATCGGCAACGAAGACGACGACGACGATGACGACAAGGACAACACGAGAGATGGAGAAAGATAGAAAAGGCAAAAATAGCAGAGGTTCTATATGTACAATGTACATACATACAGCTCCTTCCTTTTTTCTTCTTCGACATTTTTTCCTATGCCATTCTCTCTCTCTCTCTACAATATCTCTGCTTTTTTCTTCCCTCTGTCTCCGGATGTGACTTGGTGTGACTTCCCTGAGGACTTGCTCTTGCTCTTGCTCCGACTTTCTTTTCCCCTCTATTCTACCCTACTTTACTTTCTCCAGGTCCTGGTCCAAAAGGAAAAAAAAACCTTTACCTATAATCTTGAATGATTTTCTTTTCCACCAACTCAGAGAGAGTATTGCAGCCAACCTTGAACATTGCAGCTATTTTATTTTCACTCACACACAGTCCCTCCCGACTTTTCTTTCTGCACAATGTCTACAGTCTACATCAATTTGCGCTTGATTTCTATGCCCGTATTTACCTTTCACATACTGCAGAATTCTATGGTTTACCTATAGATTTATGGGAAAATCTGCTGTCTAATACTAATAACACAGTTGTACATAATAATAATATTCAATGGCGGGGAATTTCGCGATATTTTTACCGTATGTCCAATGTCCAGTGACCAGGTTCAACCGAAAGAAGAGAGGACAAAAAGCAGGTCATTTCCATAGTGATTCTTACTTTTGTCGCAATTCAAGATGTCCTTGTACATTGTACATACTTATACATAAGAAAACGCACAGGCAATTTGCTACGAGGGCTAATGTAATGTGATTTTCTCGAGTTCCAGAAACCAAAAATGGGCTAACGATAAGGGTTTTGGAAAAATGGACAGTTTTTTATCGAGTGGAGACTTGCTTTAATTTTATTGCAAGTGGTTAAGATCAAAGAGCAGCTACAGAGAGAGAGAGAGAAAGAATAAAGAGTGTGACCGACATTAAGGGAAGGAACGGAAAAGATTTCTCTTGTGCTTGCCATTAGTTTTATTTCTTTTCACTAGGCCGCAATTGATTTTGGATTTTGATTTTTTTCGCTTCCCAATTGTACTTAATATAAAAACCGTACATACATCCAAGCTTGTGCGATATTTATTACAACGTATGTATGTATGCAACGTTACATCGGGTATTGTTCGAAATTATGATTATTTCCCTACAGTTCTACTTTTCATTTCAAAATCTGAAATTTGAAAGTCATTTGACGTACTGGGTTTTTTCGTATAGGAAAAAATCCCATGTTCATACCGAGTACATAAATGTAACGTCATTTCCACGCGTCGATGACGTTACACATTAGATTTCCCTCATGAAAATACATATCAGCTTGAAGCTTCGCGTACAGACATTGATATTACACACACACACACACACAAACTCGCACACATTGATGACAATTTCCGTCAACTCGCCATTAGATACAGTTCTAGTTGCTTCTGGTTCTGGCTGAACTTCTATACTTTTACTGTAAGTTGACGACAAAAAAGGGGAACGGAATGGTCCAAACCTTCCCGATCATGGTCATGTCCATGTCCTTTCATTTTGGGGTTTTTCAAGTCTCCCTCGAGCGGAAACGATCATCATTGGAATGACATGACCCTTTGCTCCATGTTTTTATACATTTTATATACGTACACATACGATATTAGTGGCCTCTTTTCGCTGAAAAAGAAAAAGAGTGGAAAAAACTCATATCATGCTGATGCACTGTACTTTACTATGACTTGCTCTCCTTTTTTTTACTCCGTCCATTATTTTCTTCCTTTCAATAATACTAAGTTGCACCTGTCGAGAATATTCTATTCATGTCTCGACTCGACTCAACTCAACTCAACTCGACTCGGCTCAATTCTGCCTGCTGCACAAAAACCAGTCAAAAAATCACCAGAGTCTGCCTGGTCCAAACTTTTTTCTCTCCTCTGTCTGTGTTCGTCCTTGCTGTAATGCCGTACTTACACACGGCTCTTTTATAGAGTCTGCTTTTACTATGGGTAGAACAGAGAAAAGAGTGCACATTATGTATGTACATGTCAATGTATTAGTAAACGGGAGCATTTTATATTAGTACGGACTGGATGTGGATGTAGGTTTGGGCAATATAGAAAAGCTTGACGCTGGCTGGTTCTGGGCTCTCAAGTACTCGAGTCTCTTGTTCTCCCACTTTCGCCTCCTTCCTTTCATCGCCACTCTTCATAAAACGGGTAAAAGGGCAAACATAACAGCAAAAATAACAACACAACACCACACACAGCAGCAGCAAAGTTAAAACATCTGCACGTAGCACAACAAATACTGTACATACATACATACAACGAGCCACACCAAACCGGAGTAAAAATGAAAGAGCAAACCAAAGAGTGTAGACAGACATAACTGTATCTCTATCTGTAGATATAGTGAGAAATGCGGGCATTGGTCCTGATAGCAATGCAGTTGTATCGTATCGTACTGTACAACAAAATATAGATCCATAGCTACAGCCTTCACATTACGGCTCAAGAGCACTTATTTTTGTTCCAGTTTCCAATATCCAGCTTGAAATGGCCGTCACTCTCCACTCTCTATTCTCCAGTCAAGCAAAATCCAGTCAGCCAGCCCCAAGCCGAATATGTCTGACTGCACATACATAGTTATGTGCTGCCATTGTTTTCACTATACCAGTCTCCATTTCTCCAGCTTTCTCTTGTTGTATAACTTCAACTTTTACAGTAGGAGTGTTTGAAATGTTGCGTAAGGTCTGCATTTCGACATCTCAACATCTCAACACTCAAAACCATGATCGAGAGAAAAAAGTAGGAGTAACATTTTTTACTGTACATGCTGTACATTGTATCAGTTATTGTATCGTAGAATATTAAAAAGTGCATTGTACCTAGCTGACGTACACAGTTCTTTTCAATGGACGTGGCACCGGCTATTGTACATTGTACATTATACACCCACGAGTGCAGGCAGGGACCGACCAGGGAAAACTATTTTATATTTTATACCACAGCTTTGAGCCATAAAAGTTGGGTCATAAACTTCAATTGACCGAGTTGTGTTGAGTTGAACAGAGTCGAGTTGAGTCTAAAGGAGTTGCAACAAAATGTTTAGATTTTGGACTCTTATCTACATCTTTGTCTCCATCAGTCAGCCTCTTGTCTTTATTTAGATGGAAATGGAGATGGAGATGTAGTTTCAGTTGTAAACGTAACGACTGTACTCTATGTAGATTGTATGTATCCATAGATGTGGATGGAAATGGATAAAGGAAACAACTCTGGGTCTAAACTTAACTTCAATTCTCAGCTCGAAACGAAAGTCCACAAACTCGATACAAAACTTTGAGTACAATTGCCCATGGTATATAATATACATATAATACATAAGCAACTACTACTGTATATACAATATACATACATGAGACGGAGACACATAACGAAAGAGGATAAACCACAGTAAAGTTTTGCACTTTTTGTTGTGTGTCCCACTACCCACTACATATATACATACATACATATTAGTTAGTACGTACTCTGTATGGCGGGCATGTCGAACTTGAACGTGGTGCACTAACTGGGCAAATTACGGGTACAACACACTGAGACCCAAAAGCACAAGAGTAAAAGCAAGAGCAAGAACAAGAACAAGAGCATAACACCGCAGCCTGATGTGAACGGCTGCAGATGCAAACAACATGAGAGCGGAACAGAACAGAACAGAACATGCACGAAAATTTCCATGTCCCACATTTACTGCACTGTGAGCACAATGTACAATGTACAGTGTGCATAATACTGCATACATATATATACATATAGATAGAATATTCTGAATTCTGTAGCTGCCGGGATTTTGTCCAGCATTTCAAACATGCAGGCAGGCAGGCGAGTAGACTTGATATGATGTGATATTGTGATATGGTATGATTTCCAGTGGGGAAATTGAAGAATGAAGAATAGGATGGAGGATGGAAATGAAGAGAGAGAGAAAGAGAGGTAGTTGAGGCATCTCAAGTCAATCGATATTACATTATTCCAAGTTGGTTGCCCCCGTCTCTTCTCATCTGCTCCAGTGTACATATATATACATTATACATACATAGTTTACCATACAATCCTTTACATACTTTACTTTTCGCTTTTGTTTGGCTTGGTTTGGTTTGGTCCAATGACTGCTCAAAGTTGCTCCTGATGCTTTCCGAGTGTGTTCATCCGATTTTCGATTTTTGAACAAGAACCATGCAGAGCCTGAACGATAACGGGATTCGATTCATAAATGTAATTTGATATATCATCATCAGGAGTCTGAGGGGGACAAAGTGGCCGCTTCGTCATCCGTGATCACATACACATACACATACATACACACAAAAACACACACATACATTACATAACTACATCCAATTTATTAAATACTAAATACATACATTTGTCTGCTTGTGTGAACTTTCAGTTATCGTTTTGTATTTATGGTTCTGTCACTCGCTCTTGTGTTGGGGTTTTCATCGGCAGAACATGAACATGTCATGACTCCAACTCTGACTCTGACCGTGACAATAATATTGAATTTGCACAATGACCTCGTTGCCCGCTCCGGGTTCTCTTTATGTTTAGTCTACAGTATAAATGTGTGGACCAGTCTGTACGTATATTATATACATAAGTACTATATCTGTGTTTGTAGGATATTTCATCTTTTTCTTTGTCCGCCTGCTCATCTGTAGGCAGCAGCAGCAGTTGGCTTCGTCATTCGCGAGGCTGTTTCCGCCTCGGCCTTTCAAACTCCAGCTCAACTCAACTCGACTCAACTCAAAGAGAAGTTTGTGTGCTCATTATATCCACATCACAATCAACGTCCACAGCAAACATGAAACACGAGCAGATATCTATACGGTCAAACCTCAGTGTAGCCGACACTAATATTCACAATTTTTGCTGGTCTTTTTAGTGTTGGCTTAATTTTTACTTTGCCCTGTGTATTGATAATTGATACACAAGCGTGAACTGAAGTGCAATTATGTATGCTCACGAGATCGGAAAAACTTCAAGTAAACTGTGAACTTTACACAACACTTATACATAGAATCGACTGTATAAATACAAAAATCTACATGTGTACTGGGATCATGAAAAGGAACCTTTAATTTAGCGTCATCATCCCGCACATTTCGAATTTGGAATCTCACGCTTGGACAACCAATTTGACAATTGATAAACTGGAGTTCAAAGAACAGGAAAAATCGCAGCTACCTTTTAAATATAATATGTAACTGCGTACTATATTTAGTTACCTACATCCAAATCCAGGTCCAATCTGCCATTTAATTTTGGGCATGATCCAAATACAATCAACAAATCAGGGCATCGTTCACTCCTAAAGTTGAGGCGAGCCTTGATGATGCTCATCAACAAAATGAATGAACAAATAATAATCATGTTCATTATCATTAATCACAACAATCAACTATCTTGTCTGTACATATTAAAATGCGTTGACAGATCCGATCAGATATGATATTATATGAATGACAGACATTTATGCTTTAATTTCTTGTTCTTCTCAATTCATTTCTAATTTCAATCAATCTTCTACACAGTTCAAAGGGCCATGAATTGAATTCATCAGTTTAAAATTTAATATCTAAGTGTACATTTTTTAGTCATGATGATACTAGAAAAGCTCACGAGATAATGAAAGAGACGTCCAAGGGACGATGACAACGAGTTTGAATTCAAATTGATATACAAATACATACATACAAGATAACAACAACAAAGGACAAAAACAAGTTGATTTGAAAGGCAGGCCAGAGCCGGCAGGGGAAAAATCACGCTTGGGTTAAAAACGATAATGACTTGTAATTTCATTGATCCCCCTTCTCGTTTTAATAAAGCAGACACTCCAATTTGTCATTTTTGACGAGTAGGGACAGCGACACAGCACACACACAGAGTTGAGCCCACTCCTTCCTTTGTTTCACGTTTTGTCAATTTCCTTTTGTAAAATCGTAATCGTTTGTTCAAAGTTTGGGCCTTATTTTGTCCTCATATGGCACAAGTTATCTGAACATTTTATTTACGTGAGCTAACGAGCATAAAAAAATTTCCGGCTACTTTTCCCTTTCTATAACTACCGAAATGGTACCGGAAGATATCAAAATGTGTGAGAGAAATGTAAATTAAAATATTGCGTTGTAATCAAGTTGGGAAGGTGACCTGGCATCGCTAGCCATTTTCATTATCTCCTCTCTATATATACCGAGTTTTGTTCCGGGTAGGTCTGCAGAACACTATACCATATACCGTAATATGATATGACATGGGTACAACACTACTTATTTTTCTCTCTCTCTCGCTCTCTCACTATTTCATATGAATTTATACGTTCGAATTTTGCTCGCTCACTAATGTAATTAAGTAGAAAGGGAAAGGGCCGTGGAAAGGAATAATAATAATAATAATAATGGAGGACAAAGGCATAAAAGGGAGTGAATGTCGACGTTTGGAATTTTTCGACGTCGACTTGGACTTGCTCAAGTACTTGAGATATAGAAAATATTTTACAGCGTGCCCTATATGTATGTACAGTACACAGTATACAGGCCATTGTGTCGTTGTCAAGGCAAAATAAAAGATGGGCAAAATAAGAAAAAATAAAGATCCCTTTCCCTTTTAGCAAAACACAAACAAGAGGAATTCCGTACATTAATGTACAGACGACATTTATTTATATCCATATCTGTGTACTGCAATTTTTCCCGTAATAAACTGCTCTTATGAACCAATACAATACACTAGTGCAATAAACAAGTAAAAGAGCAAAGGCTAATGTATGTATATGTACCATACATCAAGAAAATGCTTCTCAATACGATAAAATTATGTAGTTGGCTGTAGTTTTAGTACAAATACTTACATACTGGCGTATTTATAAAAAAGAGTAAAAGTAAAAGCAAGATGCTAACACCTTGTTTGTTCCTTCTCTTTGACTTTCTTCTCGGCCCAATATTTGTTGTATTATGCGCTGAATTGCTTTGACTTTAACTCAAAGGAGGGAACAAAGGAGGGATTTTCTTTTGCATTCCTTCCCTGCTCTCTCTTTCACGTTCTCTCTCTATTGTATAAAGTCAGTGCTTGCTTGTTCCGTTGCCATAGAGCTCTCTAATGAAAGTTTCATCCTTTCCCTTTTCTTTTTCTCAGTTCCTGGCTTCCTTATTTTTCCAAAGCCCGGGACTTCTTACCGGGTAACTTTCAAAGGCGCCTCTCCTGACTCTCTGACTCTGTACTGTGTATAATGAACACTTGCGTAAGCTTCCTGTGTATATGTACAGTGTACATGCATACATGTATGTGTGTTGCGTATTCTAGAATCTAGTTCTAAACTGGTATGAACTTGTTCGCCAACAGGGAATTTGTGTGTATGGTGTATGTACGGTAGAATTCAAGGGGAAGTGAGGCGAGAAATTTAGATTTAGATTCCGGATTTTTAGATTTTAGATTGTAAGCTTGAAACTGGAAAATTATGTATGCAAAAACAAGTTTTCCTTCCAAGTCCGTTATTTTTATTCCCAGAAACTGGGAGCTCCTTTCTTTGTTTGACGCTCTCTGGTTTTATAAGGCAAAGGATAAAGAGAGAGAGAGTCGCAGGGATGAAATTGCATTTTTAATCAAGATTTTCAAAGATGAGGTGAACAATGAAGACACAATTAAGTATCCGTACAATGTACGTATGTAAAAAGATATAGGGATGCGCACATCAAAGGTTGAAGGTTGAAAGCGCATCCTTCCTTTGAGTTGGTGATATCAACATCTGAAAAGTGGGGATTTCGTGTTCCCCAGTCATTATACATTATACAACTAAATCAATTTTTCTGTACTCACATTCAGTGCAAGCGCAACAAAACAGAATTTTATATAAGAATCTCTACCAAAATTTACAGAGGGTTTCCTTGATGCCGTTGTGTGAAATACAAGATGATGATGAGCGGGCTAATTACTCCGTTTCAAAAGCAAGGACTTTAATCCTCGATGGTTTTGTGGGCAATAGTAAACCAGAGGCTGCTTATGCTTTGATGGGGAAATCCCGGGTTTATTAAGCAAACCATATTAATAAGGTGGGAGTAAACGGGAAAAAGTCCTTCGCGTGCCTTTGGCAGTTAACGCCAAGCAGTTAACACGTTTTCTTGAGCGGTTGGTTTGGTTTGGTTCCGGCCCCGGAACTTGGACACTTAATGTATTACGTTTCTAATTAACGAGCACCCCCTCTTTCAACCAGGTTGAGTCAACCTGCATCTACTGTATAAAATACGGGTATGCTCATATTTATCAGTACTTTATCTTGTCCCCGAATATCCGGTGAGAATTACATATGTACATAGTACATCAGTATACACTGGGAAATAAATTGCAGTCGCCCGGTAATCCAAGATTCTCTCACAATTTACTGTCAATTAGCAACTAAAATAAATTTGCAGCAGATCCATCCCATTGTCACCGCAATACCTACTCTTTTCCCCCTGTCGTCTTGCTGGCAGCTAAGCCGATTTTTTAAACTGTATTCTGACATTTTATGGCCAGCTCTCAAGTCTGACGTGGATTATGCCATGAAAAATATTCAGTGTTAAAAATGTCGTGATTCTCTGCGCTGTCACGTCACAAACTCAAACTTCTTGTACATTTTACATTGTACATACATACACGTAATGATGATTGTTCGGATAAAAAGGGTGTGAAACACAAGCTCGATAATGACAATGACAATGAAAATGATGTAGAACATAGTATAGAACAGCACAACACGATACACGATAGAAAATGTGTTTGGTAGAAAAGAATTGGTCGTAAACGTAGACGTAAACCTTGTCTGATGTTTATTTTGGTTTTGCTTGCTTTGCTTTAGTCTATGGTTGAGAGAAGGAGGCGGACAATTAAATTAACGCCTTCACCTGGCACGTCAGCCAGAGAAAACGAGAAAGAGAGAGAGAGAGCAGAGGGGAGAATTTTATTAATTCTGACACGCGTGTACATACAAATATACACGCGTATATCATTTATACATACATTGTATTGTATATTGTTTAATATTACTTAGATTGAGACTAGGCGATAAACAGGGCAAAATCACAAAGAGAATTATAATACGATATTGCATTGTATGTATATTGTGCATTGTGCATGTATCAGCGACACCAACAACAACACGAAAAATTGACGCTCTTGATTGTTATTCCCCTTGATGTGGATTAAATGTATGTATCTACAATCTACATATATATGTATCGTAAAAAGAGGCAGAGAGCTGTCGACTTACAGACAGAGTGAGACAGTTGAAATTGAAAAATAATGGGGCACACGACGCTGGTTGTATTAATCAAGTGCATTAGTGAAAGTGTCGCTCATAATATTGTAAATTGATCCAAATGGATTACTCCATTATATCCATTATGTACATATAGATACTGTTGTATTATTGCTATCCTTGGAATTGCATCCTTGTCTCAATCGCAATCTAATTGAATCAGGTAGAGGATAAAAGAAATAATGGGCATAATGACAATAATCCTAATGTATATCCAACAACCTTTTGTTTATTTTCAGACTTGCTGGACAAAATCTTCTACACATACAAAACAGCTGTTTCAAAATGTGGCGGACTTTTTCCTTTTCGACCCCTGGAATAACAAAGTTGACGACCGTCAAAGTATTCTTATTGTTATTATTGGCAGTCAATTGATTGTGAGTGGAAAGTGAATACTTATAAAGTTTTTGTATATAGTGTACATATTCTTTAGCAGACTACAGACAGACACCGCATTTTTGACAGACGCCGTTTTTTGTGAACCTGATTGTGAATAGTGATTGATTTTGTATTATAAATTATAAATATATTCTGCGTTGAATTTTGTGCTATTTGTGTATGCGCTAATCCAATCCGTATAAAATCCAGAGGACTGTTTTCCGGTTTTCCGAAAAAGCGGAGCATCTGCAACTGATCTGGTGTACAATATTTACGCCGACAGAGTCAAAGTCAAATGGGAAATATGGGCGAACTTGTGGTCGTGTCACTTTTGACAGTGTTATTCTGGCTGGGGATAAGCGGTAAGTTGATTTTCAACCATCTTTGTACTTTATTTTGTGTGTATTTCATATTCATACGTACGCTCATGTTTATATTTATCTCTTCTCCCGATTCAACTCATATTTCTGGTAAACACGCGGTTTGTTTCCTGTACATTGTACATACACAAGATCCACCGCGGATCTTGTTACTACGTAACTATTTATATTGCCGCGTGAAATATTTATTTACGATTTGACTCCATCACAAAGTGTGTGTAAGTATTGGCAGCAAGAAGAAAGCCAAGACGAAGACGAAGAGGACGAGGATGAAAAAGGAAGCCCATAAGAAACATAACCACACGTCAAGTGAGACTGGAGAAGAGTATTGGAAAGATTGGAATAAGAAACACATGAAAGTGGCAAACAATGCGCCAGCTTGTCTCATATTGTATTGTACACGTGAATGTTGGCAGTTGGTCTCGTTTCCTTTGGTTTGGACTGTTCTGGTCGGGTCTGATGTTCCGTTTGATGTGATGTGATGCTCTGCGGTCGGGGTACATACATTTGCCAGCTTATAAGTACATGTATGTAGTATTGACAGAGGGTTGAGCGACATGCGTTTCATAATGATGGAACTTTTCGGAGGAGTGTCAGTGTGGAGCCTTCAAACTTCAAACTGTCTGACACGTTCTTCGCCCTTCTTAACTCACTCACTTACTCACATACACAAATACACACGTCGTCCCTTCTCCATTCTCCATCTCCCTTCCACACCGACATTCTTCCATCTCCTCCTCCGCCATCCTCAAGTCAGTCAAGTCAAACAAACCTGCAAATAAGGTTTCATTATCTTTACTCTTGACATGACTGCCACTTGTCTTCCTGTTCCTCCACAATTTGAGCGACTTTGTACACTACAACGTCAGTATAACGGGCTCCTTGACTTTCTTAAATTTTTGTTACATTTTGACAACTGTTTTAAAAAATTTCACAAGTTTTTTGTCTATCTTCAAAATTGTCATATTTTTAACGGAATTTTAATGTGCATTTTATTCAAGAGTCCGTCATTAGCAAAGTTTACTCTATGCATTGAAATGAAGGAAGAGAAATAACTATAAAATTATTATGCACAGTCATAATACGAAAAAATATTCAAAGATGTGTGATTTAGACGGCGCTCATACATATACATAAAAATATATGAAATATGCATTTCCCCGTGTTGGGTAATGATACAGCATTAAGCGTTATGCAATTTCCGTGTGGGATCGAGTTACGAAACTACAGAGACTTATACAACACACAACACACATACAGCTGTGTATCCTGTACCCGTGTACAGCCTGGAAATAATTTATTCATGGAAATTCCGCTCCGGAATCTCGGGCAAAACCAGGCAGAATGGGGGACACTACATACATACACGGTTGTATGTACAGCATCACTCACCACTGGAGAAAACTGGGTAACTGTGACCTAACTCCGTTTCACCGGAATTATGCTTGTACCTCTGTAAGAGAGTTGGACAGAAAGCTCCTACCGAACTACATACACACATGTTGTACATGTTTTCGGGGTCTCATTTCTGCGAAGAAAGTCGGTGAAAGTTGCAGGTTGTTCGTAATATGTGAGGATGGTGTGTGGTGTGAACTAATTTTGATGAATTCTGCAAAATTAAATGCAAAGGAGAAAGCTGTGGAGAAAATTAACGAGAGCAAGCTCGGCTTGGACAACGTTTCTTGGAAAGGAGGGACAAATTCTGTTTTGCAAAAGTTCTGGAGGACGACCACGAGCGAAATCTAGAAATCCATCTTTTATGTACTGTACATATGCATTCGTAAAGTATTTACTTACATTGTAGGTTGTACAATGTACATACATCAACTTTCTCCGGATTGAGCAAACTACCGCGAAATATTGGAAAAGACGTAAAAACAGGCACAACTCATCATCATGATACTTTTCCATCTAAGAGAAAGCGGAGAAACAAAAGTCTTTTTATGCGTATTGCACAAATTTTATGTGTGCCATGTTTCTCATGTACAGATACATTTGTCTATAGATTCATAAGGATATAAAAGGTCCTTGTTTTTGTAGGAAAGTGCAGGCAATCCTATTCTGTGCCCAATGTTTATACCTATAGGGGAAGGAGACTTGCTTTTTCGCTCTTTTAATAATATTCCAAACACAACAAGTAAGAGGTAGCAAAGAAATGGTGGAAATGGCCGAGTAAAAGTAAGTAGTGCAAATACACATTTACTTTCCCCATACTTTCACTCTGCTCCTTTCTCTGCCGTTTTTTGTTGTTGTTCCTATCCCTGTTTTCTCTTTTTGCGAAAAGGCACGCAACGCTCTTTTTCGCGTTGTCTGGTGCTGGCTGATGTGCTGTGTATGTTTTGTACGTTCGAGGTCGAATGACTAGGTTTTATCTTCCCTTCTTTCTCTGTCTGTGTTTGTATGTATCTTTATCTGTGCCAACATCTGACGAGTTGCGATGATTAGAAAGAGGCAGAAACACAAGCAAGCAAGCAAACAAGAGAGGGAGAGAAAGCAAAGATGTATTTTTTGCTCGTGCACTCTCTCTCTTTGCGAAAGATGAGTAGCGAAGGAGGGGAAAGGTAGAGGAAATAAAGTAACGCGTGAAAGATGGAGAAACTGTAGCAAAAAAACGGGAGCAGTGAAAGTGCATACACTCTATATGTTTTGTATGTATAAAAAGAATGAAGATTTCATCGAAACAAATAGAAAAGGGAGGCGAAAAAGATTGAGCGTCAGACTTTATGCTGTCTATGAATTGAACATAACCTTTTCCATCTTATGTTTGCTTTCTCTGCGTTCCTCGCTCTTTTTTGCGCCCGTTTTTTCGTCTCTTCAGTGTGTGAGTGAATCCCTAAATAAATAGTCGGGTAGTAAACTCTGCGTGTGCGAAAGTACGTACAATAAAGTGCTGAATATACAGAATGCAGAGAAGATATACAGAGAAAAGTGAAAGCTTTTCCACTTTCACCATTGCAATTAAATAAGATAGGAGAGGAAAGGAAAGCTCCGCCGTTCAATTTAACTCAATACAATTTATTTCAAGCCCAATTCCCACCTCTGTTTTTTCATGGCTTGTCGCCTAAACGCTATTCAATTTTCTTTACTTTTACGCAAAGGATTATTTGCATCATTTACTATGTATGCATAGCCTAAATATCGTCCTAATGATGGTCCAAATTTTAATTTAAAATCAGGAAAAATTTCATGCATCGTTTAACTACTTAAAATTGGAGCAACTTTCTTGGACTTTTGTCGGACGAAATATTTTTACGAGAGCTATGTATGTACGTCATACGTTACGAATCTCGTTTTTATTACCGCAGTCACACTAGATTAATCACCGTTTTAAACAAGCCAAGTCCCATTATTCAGGCAGCACTGTGTGAGCATTGAGCATACAGTCGTTAGTATTTTAACGGCTTGACTCGTTCCTCATTTAATTTACACACAGCACACGCAGCATGTAAAAATACACACGAATAAATATGATTATGAATGTTTGGGGTCAAAAGTGGGGGCTGGGACTGACAATGAATTTTTTTAAAATTAATATTCCTATTCTATTCTATGTCTTGTCACATACGCAAGCAAATGTATGTAGTTTGTTCGTTTTACGATGATGGAGAGCAAGAGAAAGAGAGAACAAGAGAAAAAATGGAGCATTGGCCATGTATGACATATTTCTGTTTGCTATTCGGTGTGTGTAAATAAATTCCCTCTTTTTTTATCTGACATAATTTATTAGTGGCCACAAAAATTCAAATGCTTTTTTCTCCGTCAATATTTATAGTACCGGCTGGAGCGACGCATCTAATAATAAAAAAAAATAATAATAGCAATAATGATCTATACATATTATATAAATACACTACAGTTCATAAGAATAATGATAATGATGTACGGACTGAATTTTGTGCTCTCTGCCGTCATTCGATTCCTTCTCAACTTTACATACATTTCCTTAGCTAGACTTTGCCTGTGTCTCTGTAGCTGTGTCTTCATTATGTAAGAATGCGAATAGGAATGGGAATGGGAGACGATGGAAATGTTGGAGCTGACTGCTGTTCTGTTCTATGTTGTGTTGTGTGCTGTTGTGAAGAACAGAGCATACATACATGCATATACATACACATGAAATGGCAGGGATGAATGAGCAAATGAATGCAACGACTGGAAAATGGGACCTACAAAATTTGTTTGCAAGCTCCACACTGTATGTACTTTGCACACATACAGTATGAATACAGAAATGAGAACTCCGCCTCGCCTTGAGCTCGCTCACATTCCCGGTTGCTCCCGTTTGGTATTTCCGTCGCTCGTCTTCCCATTCTCAACCAGACAACCAGAGTATGAATTTGGATATACATACTTGTACAATAATTGCTCCAGAAACTTTGGCTGCATATTTGTATAAACTACCTGCACGAGTTTGGTGAGACAGTCTGAACGTTGTATGTAAGATCTAAATTGTAGGTACTAGAATATCTGTGTTATCATATAATATTCGTACTTACCTATCTACAATGGTTTGACGAAAGGACGGACTTGCATGACTTGAAATTGGAGAGACAGGATTGAAAAGCGTGCACAACGTTTGAAGATGGTTGACACGATCGATCCCTCGACAAAAATGATAAATATAGATTGGGCCATGGTTTTTACCTTCCAGCTTGGTCAATGATATGCTATGTATAACAAAAATAGTCAATTCATAGACCTTCAATGCAAACTGAATACTGTTATGAGATATAATCACGATGGTAAAAAGTAAAACGTTACGGTCTAATTCACCTCCATTCAAATTACCAGTTAATCTCGACCCTATTGTTGCGTTCAAGGTAACCGGAAAGTCAGAAAATCAATCTTTTTCTTCTATTCTTCACTCAGTTTGCAAACAAAAATTATGCAAAACGTGCAAAATCCTTGCGCCCGGCGAAAATGAAGTTTTGTTCAATTTCTGCATCATTTAAAAATTGAGGCGTATGCACTGAAATCGTTTTTGTTTGTATGTACGACTACTGTTCAAACATAATTATTGTTTTAATGATTGATTCGGCGGATCTTTCTTTCAGGTCTTTGACTCTCTCTTTCTCTCTCTCTGCGCAAATTTCAGTTTGTAAAAGTAAACATCAATAGAAAACTTGCAAATTTTTTTTGTTCGTCAGTAGTCCAATCAGTGCACCTTTCAAATCAGAGGGAGCTGCCCTGGACCGGAAAATTAGACACGTGGATGAATGCTCCAAGAACTTTTGGTTCCCCTTTGTAAATACATATTATGTCAGTCATGAATTCCCTGTGAACTTACATACTTTTTTGTGTGCATACATAGATAGACAATAAATAATTTGATAACATCTATGAAACATACACATAATTTGAGTGCAAGGCTTTTCCCGAAAATTCAGAATTTTAATGAATTTAACGCATTACTTTGACTTTGACTAGACGCCAGACACGTGATTCACGCAACCATGAACATAATTTGCATCTCTCATATTGTACATTGTACATATAACGAAATACGAGGAAAGGAGCATTAAATTTCCAGGAATAAGAAAAACCCGGCAAGGATTCACCGGAAAAGTGTGCAAATACTGGGATAGAAACCTTTAAAACAGAATTAATCAAATATTTGATTGTATGTACACAGTGTGCAGCGTGTACAAAGAGGAGGGGACACAGGGGTTAAAATTAAAAATCATACTTTGCCCTCTTTATCTCACACACACTATTTATCCATTTAGCCCTTTATAAATTTATGAGTACAGGAATATAAATATAAATACATGTTTTATGTATAAAGATGAAGACGAGGCTTCCTTGCTTGGCTTGCGTGTAAATTAAATTTAGAAAAAATTCAAGCTCATGCCCCCTGAATGCTAATACCCGTCGTTGCTGTGAGTTATGACGATGACTATGACTCAAGTCAAGGCCTTCTTACTATTATTTTGTTCTAGCTTAAAATACATATCTACAGAATTTTTGTATGTAAATTGTACATTGTACATAGACTTTAAGAAAGGCAGAGGGAGAACTGAGCTGACAAGATAATAAAAATATGGCCAAGCCCTGCATTTTCCGTCATAGATATTCATGTCTTTTGAAGAAGAGCCCAGAGAAAACCGATGAAATTTTTAAAATATGAGCAGCAAGCCTGCATCATGCATGAATATGAATATGGGAATAAATATAAAAATGAACTATGAACTTGGGTCGAAGAAGAGGAGCAGACTCGATGAAATGAAAATGAAAGTCATATTCATGCTGTCGTAAAGTACAAATTGCTGTGCATGAGACAAAGACAAAGACAAAACCCTGTTCTACATACATATGTATAGCGGCCACGTCCCCTCTCTATCATATCAGTCGTGACCAGAAGTGGGGATGAAATTTTTCATAATACTTGATACACAACGAAAAAACACAACAAGCCCATGAAAAATAAAAAAAATCACGAGTACATACAGTGGGACTTGGTTGTATGCAAATTTATCCTTGGTTTTAAGTCCACTGTACATTGTACATATTTAATATTTTCATGGATAAAAAATAAAATGGCAACTCGAGTCTCTTCTCTTCAAATCTAGTTATATGAGAGGCTTTTGCTATAGTACATATAGAGTACTCTGCGCAAGCAACTAAATTTTCTTGTTCTTCTTCTGTTTCGTCCTCTTGAAGATGATTTTCTTTGTTTTTTGAAGCCACATTAATTTTCCGGCAAGTATTGTATTTCTCTCTCTTTTGCTTTCTCCCTTTCCTTTGTCTATGTGATATGACTGTGTGCGCCTTTTCATCTGACCTTTTATAGATCCATTTAATTTTAAGACTTTCTTCTCGTCTCCTTTCTCTTTGTCTTTGTCACTGTCTTTGGCGTCGACACTCGCATCGCATGGCATGGCATGCTATGGCATAAACATGGGCATCGTCCTCTCTCTCTCTCTCTGGGTTACTTGCTCAGTAGCTCAGCAAGGATCAGTATATACATGGAGAAAGCTATGCAGCTAAAGAGAAAGCACTAGAAAGTGAAAGTGAAAGCCGGAGCAAAAACAAGTTGGCTGTGTGTGTTTGTACGTGCGGATGGTCGTGCGGCTGCATGTATGTGTACTTCTATTTGTATTTGTTTTTATATTTGCTGTGCTGGAACTGAGCTGAGCTGAGCTAAACTAAACTGGAGAACTGGAGCTGTGACATTTTAGACTGGTTGGCGTGGCTGGAGCGTGTATAATCTAATGTAATATGAAGCCAACAGTATTGGTTTTAACATGCTTGCCTTTTCACTCCCTCTCTTACTTTCTCTCTCTCTCTCTCAATTCATCTCTCTTTTACTCTTCCTCTTTGGCTCTTGCCTTTGCTGCCCTTGTTTTTGTTGCCGGTTGAATTAAATTAATATTCTTGCCTGATCTCCTTAGTGGTCGTTGCAAATGGTTTTTTTCTCTCTGTTCCCCCCTCTGTGTATTTTCTCGTTCTATGAGACCAAGACGACGACGACAACAACAAGGAGGCGGAGGAGTAGAATAGAGAGAGAGAGGACGACAACAACAACTGCCGAGGAATACAAATGTCTGTGGACAAAACAAGAAGAGAAGACAAACTCAGAGGAACGAAAACCATGGCGAATGGCGTCAGCCATAGTTTTACATTTATCCAGACCTCACAACGATCATAACATTACATTACATTACACGGGATTGGATTGTATTGCATTGCATTACACGACAGCCCAGTATATTTATATGGTGAGTCAACACACAAAACCCAAAATAATCCAGTTTCCCGACAGATACAGAAATACTATATACACTACACACGCATACAGAATTTCAAGGAAGAGGAACGGGGTTGGTGAAAGCAACTTGGGGAAAGTACAAGTACACCATTAGACTTTCCCCGGTACTTTCTCTACCTCCTACTGGATGGATATCGACCGTGTCAATATTTTTGCAGCGTAATCACCAACTTGTGCAGTCGCCTCAAGATTACGACTCGATTAAGAATGCAATTAGCATTTATATTTGATCTTAAGAGGCCGGAGAAAGGAACGAGGCAACGTGGGAATTTTGCGTAGTCTATGTACAAAAGGAAGACAAGAAGTTGATATCGATTGCGAAATTCCTGCGTTTTCCACGTTGCCTTGGATATCTAGGTATCTATCTTATCTTATCTACTCGTTTCATTTTATCTGATGCGTGCCTTTATCTCTCCGTGTACATTGTAAGATACATCTACTATATACTCCCCCTTTTATTTCTGTTCACGTTTCCGGCCCTAATTTGTATGGATAAAAATGACTCTTCTATATTGCAACTGTCTTCATTCCTTCGTATTTATACTTGTAATTGTATTTCCACTTTACAGTTTACATTTTGCGGGAAAAGCAGTCCAGTCGTCGCTTTAGAACGTGTACATAGACGAGCTGGGACTATTTAATTGTAAAGATATCAGTATTTCTTCTCGGGAAAAAATTAATATATAATACGCCAGCTTCTTTTCTGCTTTCACTTTGCACGGATGCCCGACTAAAGAAAACCAACTTTCTCCGCTTCCCTCAACCTTCGTTCGTGTCGTACTTTCACTTTAACACTTTTAACAAGGATTCACTCCTCTTTCTATTTTTGTGACACACAATGTGCATATTTTTGGCACGAAGAAAGTCTCCCCACAAGCTGAGCTCCCAATTTTTTGCTTCTTTTCTCCATCTTGAGCTGTTTGAGCGGACACTCGAATTTTTTGCGAGGCCATGTACGTTGTACATAACTGGATACAGAAATGAAGAAAGTCGGACTGGGCGTTGCGAATAAGAAAAACAAGGGTGATAAAGAGAGAGAGAGAGAGTGGAGAAAGCTGAAAGTGGTGTGTTGATATTTACAGTGCATTAGCGCAGTACTTTGTATGTACATTGTACAGTGTACTAGCCAAGGACAGGCCTTGGCTCTGGCTGTGAGTTTGACTCCCGTTCTAGCCTAGGCTACATATTTGCATGCATTCATTATTTTATTTGCACTTTCTCTCCCTCCTCCTTCCTTCCTGTGTACGTATATGTATGTATAGTCGAGACAATGCTCACACTCATCGCCTCCAGCCTCCGAGTTAATAAATATTTCTGCAATTAGTTTCGCTCGCTCGCTCCCTCATTGGCAAAATGGCCTGTATTTTGCACCATATACATAAATACTCTGCCATATGTATCTATGCACCGTCGAGTATTCTCACATCCGTAGCAGGGGAAAGTACCCAGCTAAATGAGTATGAATTTGTACAGACTGGTGAAAGCAGAATTACAGAGAAAGTTCTAATGAAAATACGTTACACACATACATCACGTGCTCTGTATGTATTATGTATTGTAAAAGTCACACAATTTACGACACACAGCCATACTGCATTTTCTTTATACAGTACATGAACTCATACTTCATATTTTAAGTGTAAAACTAACACACACTTGACAATTTTACTTTGTGCTTTGCAATCACCCAGAGAAAACTAACGGCACAATAGATTGTACAGGAGCCGGATAATAAAACAAAATAAAATAAAATATTGCAGTGTACATAGAGGTTGTGGAGAAAATTCTGTGTACATTGTATATACATTATACATATAGAAATTATGAGCATTACGTACACCCCGTGCAAGAATTCGGTATTTTGCATGGCCCACTCCCGGGGAAACGCACACACACACTCCCGAATATTCCCCACCCAGCTATTAACATATTTGTTTTCGCATATTCACATTCAAATTTCCTCCCTATCATATTGTTATCCGCTTTTCTCCATTTCTGTTTCTGTTTCTCTCTTTGCCTTTCACACACTATCAAATTTGCAGTGGAAATTCGCACAGAAACAGACCGACAAAATCTCTAGATGGCTACAGACATACTTAAAGTACAATACAATACAGTACAGTACAATACACAACGTTTTGCACACTGTGTATAAGTACAAAACAATAGAGTCTATGTATACTATTATACAATGGAAAGCTAGTTTGGCTGGCGACGAAATTTCGCCCGGGCTTTATTACACATTTATGTCACCGTTGTATGTATAATGTATGTATATGCTCCAGTTTACCACTAGGACACACACACCACATACACACACAATGCACACAGACCGAGTCTACGTGTTTTGCATAGGAATTGAATGAATTACGAGAGGAAAAGGGAGGCTGTGTGATGTTATACATATTGTACATGGGGTATATGCAATATTAGTCATGCCATGTGATGGCGGAGCTTCATTATTCCTCATTCCAAAACGGGAAATTCTCACATCATGATGTATTCTTCCACTTGTCCCATTATTTCCCTCTCCACACGCGCACGTTCTTCATTTTCATCTATGTAGTGTGTGTTGTATTGTACTGTATCATGTGTCATTCCAATGAGTGTGTATGAAATTGTGTATGAAAATGTGTACGAATGTGTGTGTGTGTGGTATCATCACCATCAACCAACGTACGCGAATTAGGTTCAAAGCTTTATTATCTTGCATTATATTTTTGAAACCTGGTGCAATTTTCCCATTGCCTCCAAAATCAACGTTTGCCTGTATTGTATAATTCCCGCACTAGTTCATTCAGCCCCGACTTCTACTTCTACTTCATCTCCAACTCTCGGCAATTATCCTCTGGGGAAATTTTGAAATAATTCACCATTTTTTGCCTTTTCTTTTTTCCCACTTCTTTCTTTTCTTGTACTGTATGTAGAATGTAGAATTTTCTTGTACATACATATTACATACATACATATACAGCGGAAGGATAAGGCCATCGCACTATTTCAAAATTAGGACGGAAGGGGCTAAGGAAAAATGAAAATGAAGTGTGGAGGCAAAGAAATGTACAAATTTGGAATTGTGGAACTATACACTGTGTGTGTAGTCAAATGTGCTGTTCTAAATATTAAGGAATGCTAATATAATTTGCCAACATTTCAAATTATTACGTGACTCCTGCTCCGGTACAACCAAGGAGCCTCCAAAGTAATTTTGTTCCGGCCAAAAGTTTTATGATGAAATATTATTTATATTAAGCGGGCACACTGTGCTCTATGTACACTGTACACTTATTTGAAAAAATGATTGAGCATGAAGCCCAAAAATATATACATACACAAGAATAATGTCCCTTCCTACAGCAAAATTTTTCATCTGTGTCTGTATGTACAAGAGGATAAATTTGAAATGTAGAAAAAAGAGGAGTAGAAATAAAACTAAAGCCAAGGGAACGAGAGCTTGATCGTCCTGAAATCTATGCAAAATATTATATTTTCCATGGAAAAAAAGTCTATATAAAATGTATTACGGTCATAAAGTGCGTAAATACGCCAAATTAATTCTATAATAAACTTGACTCGAACCCACGTACATCGTACATATCGACTCGAGTCAGCTCAAATGCTGGTCTCATGCAGGGGAGTCCCGGGAAATTCCGGTAAAAAGAGTCTCTTACCCGATTTTTATACAATATTGAACCAATAAATAGTTTGCCCTTTTAGCCCTGGACTGCACTAGAATTTTTCTGCAGAACGTACATGTATTTATTTCATGTTTCATGAGATTGGAAAAAAATCAATTTCCTTGGGTTTCATTTTATGAGCTTGCCGACGTAAACTACGTCCGCTGTACATAACTACATACATACATGTGTACATGATGCATGCACGTACAACGTACAGAACAGGGAAAGAAAAAAATGGAGAAAGCAAGCGGAGAGGAATGAGAAGATATTGCAAAAAATGGGGAAAGCTCGGAGAAAGTACATACGAGCGGAGCGGAGAAAAAATGAGAAATTTATGGAGAATGGATCGCACATATGTATCTACAATACAGTTGAGTAGAGCAGGGCAAAATATGTACTTAAATTGTGGTTCATAGCCGTAAACGGCCAAAGTACCCCGAACCAAAACTAGACTCGGAGAAAATGATGGAGAAAGCAGAGAGCCCATTGTTTTCACAGTGTGTATATACATAATGAATGTTTGTACACAATAGGCGGGAAGATGGTGGAGAAGAAGCGGAGAAAGTAGTAGTACATTATACGCAGGTTAATATAATGTAATGTGGGTGAAAGCACTACGTGGATTTTCACTTTGAGCCTCCATGTCTGACATGGTATATGTATGTATGAATGTATGTATGGAGTATCGCATGGTATGGCGATGGCTTGTGGCCAAATGGGTCCAAAGTGTCACCAGCAAGAGGAGGGAAAGAGTGAAGGAAGGAAGGCAGAGGGATGAAAAGGAGAGAGAATAGGAGAGAGAACACGGGAGAGAGAACTGGAGTCGGAGTTAGATCGTGACACACAATCCATCAACTGTGTTGAACTCCATCTAACCTGATCCCAAATTGGAAAAGATGAGCCGCTCCAAACCCACTTTGAATGTGATGATGAATGGAGACCCTTCAACTAAGTAAATGGCCAATTTCTAATTAATACTTCTTTCCCTTCCCCCCACCGTCCTTTTCGTCGTCGTCATCGTCATCACCATTACCGTCACCCGTTTCTGGACCTAGACCTAGACCTGAACCCGAACCAGAACCCGAATTCGAATTCAGACTTAGTTGTGAATCTGGATTCGGGTTTCCCTGGAAATGGATCCCATGTCACCGTCCTTTGTTCGGGCCTTTCTCCTCGTTTGCTACATGCATACTTTCACCCAGACATTTCTCTTGATCCATCTACAATCTACACTGAATTGTTCTCCAGCTACATACATACAAATATACGCACAAATCCTATTTCTGTATACATACATAGAATCCTTCACTTCATCATGATGCCAGGACATGGCACGGCAGACAATGGCCCACTTTATACTACCCTGTGCCCTTCCGTGTTTTTGTTTTGCTTTGAAAATAGAGATTTACAAGCTAATCGAAAATCTAAATCTAAATTCGAATCAAAATATTTATATGCAGACATTTTCTTCGGCTATTTATGAGAGTACACGAGCTTGAATGATTTTCTTGGAATTTGAATTCGAATTTAGAGCTTTCTTCTGCTTTTCAAACTGTTGAATTTGAGTCGTGTCTCTCAGCAAGAAAAGATAATGTGGATAAATGTATAATGTATATGCGCATTTAGCATGCCATTCACCGTCTAAATACATGTATTATATGAAAGAGTCTGGATAAATAGCATAATGACACTGGAGCTCATTCAGCCCTCGGAATCCAATCCAGGCCAATCCAATCCAGCCCACTTGTCTCTCCTCTCTTGTCACCCAACAAAAGCAACAAGAACAACACAAACAAAAACAAGCGTCTGCTGCTTTTGCTTCGAGTCTCGTTCCCTTTTCTCTCTCTCTCTTCCTCTCAAGTAGACTCTTCATCCACTTTTGTTTGTGTGTGTGGGCAGAACAATGCAGCGCGCTGCAATGCAACGTCGAGTGTAAATATGAGATTGATAAACACATAAAGCACATATAAACATATACACCAATGTATACTCCAATACCATGTGGTTTGAGTTGGTGCAGACTCCGGCCTTTTCTCTCTTCGTCTCCGCCGAACAAGAACAATGGCATAGCCCACCATGTATACAGACAATGAGCCCAGTGTTCCCATTCTCGCCCTTCTACACTCCCTTTTGCTTAAAGCCTCTCTTTTTATAACCCATTTTCATCATTATCGTATAATATCGTATCGTATCAATTGGTGTTGGTGAAAGTTGACTTGAACTGTATACATATAATGTAGAATATAAAATGGCGGTTTATAAAGTAGCCAACAAAGAAAAAGTATGGTGTATGTTTTATAATATGTAATATGCGTGTGGAAAACTTGAGCTGATAATCCTGACTGATGAACAGAAAATGAAAAGGATGGATGGAGTATGGAGTTGGGGAGTTCTCTCGTCAAAAATCGAAACAAAGTGATAATTTCCCTCTAATTTTCCATCATATTTTATCCCGGAGACACCACCACAAAAGAGGGGGAGTAGAAGAAGGGGGAACCAAAGAAAAAAGGGGAAGGAAAAAGTCATCAAGCAATTTGTTTAGTATACAAAGCACAAGCTTCACTCTTCACTTCCATCACTTTACCCTTTTCTGCTTCTGCTTCTGCTTCTTGTTCTGCCGCCGGGGGAACGAAATAGACGATGAGTATGATGAAGTGAATCTATGTATAAAATCTACAGTCTACTCTATACAATTTAGTTGATACTGTGTAAACAGTAAACAGTGCATTGTCCTCCTAATTTTTCCAAGGGGAATCTTCAGACTTTATTCCCCTTTTTATTTTCCCCGTACATTGCATCATTATTCATTAACAAGACAGATTCAATAGTTGATCCGCGTATGCATTCTAAAATATGGAGAAGATTACAACAATAATAATACCAATAATGCATTCCCTCGACCTTTTCTAAAATATACGTATTGTACAGTAGTTACATACATTGTAAGATGGGTCGACGGTTCATCTTGAACGTTAATTATTAACGATGCGGCCATAAGCTGAAGCTTCCCGATCCCAATCCAAATCCTGATCATTAATCAAGAATGATGGGGGGAAAGAACGCTACAAAATTGACAGTGGGCTTGTCTCTTGATGCTGACGCTGATGGGACGGCCAAGATGCACCCATGCATATATAGGATATCACAAGGAGAGATGAATCGATTTTTAATTTAAACCTGAAAGCTTTCTTTACATACACAATAGACAAACATGCATAGGCGCATTGTGCAACGACAATCGACACGCTGTAAAAAATTCATTAAATATTCACAACTTTAATTCAATTTAATGGACTGTTGGGAGAAAAATTAGACAAGCCAGCCGTCAAAAACGTGACCTAACTACCAGGAAGTTGTTCCAAAACATTTTTCGTGGGATTCATCAAAAGTTGTCGAATTTTTCGTCGGGAATAAAATTACTAATTTTTTATTTAAAAAACAATGTTTTTAACTTTGGTCAAGTTTTTCACACAGAACTGTCTTTTTGGTGCACAAAACAGTGAGACAAACTATTATAAGTACTGTAATTAAAAAACGAACTCTGACAGTTTCGAAACACAGTGTAGAAAAAATGCAGTTAAATTTTTATGCAGTCTTAGTTAGTAGACACGTGACATGACAGTCTCGGGAAAACTGCAAGTCATCGTCGTGTTCATGGTGCATTGACACTCTGTTGTATTGCCGTAAAACATTTACGCCGCTCGCTTCACTTAACACTAAAACGTAGAGAGAATACAGACAGCTAGAAAAGAAAGTATCTACAGAGAAAAAATTTCCATTAGTTGATGATGATCGCGGATCCAGTTAAACCTACAAACATACATATATACAAGGGAAAGTAAAAAAACTGGAGAAAGTAGGGGAAATTAGCTGGACTGACAAGTGCAAACAGCGGAGACTCGTTAGAAATTTATAATATATTTGTCTCATGTCTTCCCTCTCTCCGTTTCACCACATACATAATACACTGCTTTTACTTTCGACTCTATTCCCCCTACTTTCTAATTCTTCTTTTTCTACTTTCTCTTGCTTCACATGCTTCTTATTTCGCTACTTTTTCCGGCTTGGGACTGAGTTCCCTCTTCCCCCCTTTTCCCGGAACACAGCACAACACAACGATTGAGGATAGACCGCAAGTCGATTCAGCCCCGTCTCAAAGTGTAATCAAATATTAATTGTTTCTCATGTCCAAGCCCCCCTCCCCCCGTTTTTCTCAGTAGGAGAAAGCAGAGAAAGCAGGAAGCGGGGACAAAATCCCAAGAAAAGTATTAACTATGGGAACGGGAGGAAAAGAAGAAAAAACCCTGCGATGCGATAAGTTGAAAAAAGACGAAGCCCGGAGAAAGCAGGGAAAGTACAAAGTAAAAGTCTTATTTTCCGCCCCAACTTTTCTTTGTCTCTTTCTCTTGCTTTCTCTTGCTTTCTCTCTCATAGGAAAGTCAATCAAGTGGGACTGGAGAAAATACCGAAACACAGAATAAATGTTGTGTCTGCGTACGTACGTACATAAATGTACACATTACACATAGATCAAAGTGGCTGTTTGTACATACATGTGTGGCATTCCAAGGTGATTCCTGCGGTTAGTTGACTTGACTTGAGTTCTGTTGTGTTGTATTATCTAAAGGTCCAAAGTAAAAGAGCTGCCATTATATATAAGTATAAGGATGATGCTCTAAACTTTATCGCTGCCATTACTTCTGGGCTCACATGAAATAGTCATGAAATTAGCTGGTAAATCTTTCACCCCTCCAAAATTAACTAGCCAGCTATGCAATGGTTTCCATTGATATTGTAAAAAAAGTAGATTCAAAGCCGGAGCTGGAGCCGGAATCGGAATTCAAACCTGAATCCGAATCCGGATCCGAATCGGAGAAATTTCTAAAGCTTGACATATGTAATTGCTCCGTATGCCTCAGATATATCCACCAGGCTAATAGATTTTGAGTAAATGAAATTGCTTTTTTCGCTCTTTTTTGTCCTTTCTCTATTATTCTTTTATACTCTTCCTTCCTGCTTCGCTTTCTCCTTACGAAAAATTTATGGGTTTCCAATATCACAAATCTAATGGCCCCGGCCTTTTTTCTTTGCCGCCGTGTTAAAGCGATGAAGATGGAAAAGGGTTGAAAACTACGGTTCTTTTTTGTCGAGAATTCTGTGAGCATCTTCCACACATGTATGAAATATTCAACTTTCCCTGTAGGCAACTCTCGTCCTGGAGAAATTAGGGAACAAGATTTCAAATGACTTTCCAATTACATTGTGTACACTGAATTCCGGAGAACAGGCTGAAATTTCGTCGCAATGTTGTCACAAACTATTACGATATGTCTGGGGCGTATATTGTATGTATATTGTATGTACAGTAAAATACATAAAATCAGCTCTATTTTTTACAGGGCGTTAAGACATTCTCGGAAACGCGAGTATGTACCTGTACGTAAAACAGTTTTACGTCCATAAATGTATGGTGAAAGTATCGGAGAAAGTTGGATTCCATCTTTTCCAAAATCTGCAGAATACATAAAAAGTTTTAGATTTTTCAGAATTAGAAAAGGTAGAACTGTAAAAGTAGATTGTAGGCTAAACATGGAGGACACACGGAGAGAAGGCGGAGAAGACAAAGAAAAATTGGGAAATCGGAGAAAGTCAGCAAGGCAGGAGAACTTTGACCTTCCATGGAAACCCTAGAACATATCTCTGCTTTTTACGCATCAGAAAACGGTACAACTTGACAGTGACAGAATCAGGGGCAGAATCCGAGCAGAAAGAGTTGGAGGAGAGAGCAAAAAAGAAAATAAAGGGAAAGGAACCGGAGAGAAAGCTGGAGAAAGCACAAAGAAAGAGTTTTCTCCCGGAGAAGAACAAGAAACTTTTGTATTTGCTAATTTGTCAGATTGCAAGTCAGTCGTGGACTTTGGTTCAATGTACAGAGTACACGCTTCAATATTTCACGAAGCCCTTCCTTTTTTCTCTGTGTGTACCTTGACTTGTCTTGACTTGAACTTACGTATCTCAACCTTTTCGTCTCTCCCAATCTCTTTTCCTTTTTCTTGTACCCCGGCTTAAATTTTTATCCAAGAACAAAAAAACGAACCAAAGAATGGGAAAAAGACAAGTTGACATTTCAAAGTAGAAAGTTACACTTTAATGCATACTAAAAATCTATGCTGAATACTTATATGTACGTATACTCTATTTCCCCTTAAAGCTTACATCACCTTTTCCATAGTTTAGCCTACTTTCTTTTTTCAAAAATTCTACAGTTTTCACCCAACATTTCAATTCTCGACTTTTGTCACCTTTCCCCCCACTAAATTGTTTCTTCCTCTCTGTCACTTTCGTCGCATGTCCTGACATTGTTTTAAAATAAAACTTTTTTAAGTACCTCAGGATGTGACAGGATGGGACAAGGCGTGAGATTTGGGTTATACTCCCTTTTTTATGCAGAAAATCGTGGCATATCCAATATCCATAGTACAAAGTATACATTATACATACACGTAGTACATACATATAGGCACGACACATTGGTTGACTACGAAATTTGTCATGGGACGATATGGCGCAGTGCAGACTTTGTATAATTTCTCCTTGGTGATATGTGCTGTGCTGTGCATGTATGTGAGTTGTATGTTGTAAGTAAGTAAGTACGTAACGTGTATTAAGATGATTATTAGGTGACGAAGGCCAAGATAGGAGCGATTACGTAGAAATGAAATGAGACACACTTTTTTGGATTCCAGAAACGAGAGAAAAGGGAAGAAACGAGAAAAAATGAGCCTACAGAGAAAAGAGTGAAAATTAAGGAGAAAACTAGGGAAACGAAAGAGGAGTAAAAGAGAGAAAGTGAAGACTTGCTAACTCTTTGTGAAAAGAGAGTAGAAAAACCGTATTTAAATGTGAGAAAATGAGAAGGACTGTGTAGTGTGCAGTATGCGAGAGTATAAACGAGTATATATATATCCAGAGTCTAATCCAGAATGGCGCTAGGATATGTAGATACATGTATGTATAATGTATATATGTGTGTGTTTTATTTGTTATATGATAATGAATCAAGTTCTTTGACAGGGCTTCCAATTACCCAGACACGCTAATAAGATAAGAAAGAACTCGACGAGTCTAAATCTCTCATCCCTACTCTTTCTTAACCGTAATGAGTCCTCTGTAGACTCTTCACTTTTACCCTTCTCTCATGTTCTTTCTCTCTTATGTTCTCTCTCTCGCTCTCTCCTCTTGTAATTCTCACTTTTGTACAACAAATTTACGTTAGTTCTCTCCCTTCTTTTCTTTTTCTTCTTCTTCTTTCGTTTCTATCTCAGTCAGCGTTTTCGCAAGTTGTCAGGGCCAGCGTAATGAATTATTATGCAATGAAATGAAATGCCTTATTCTTCATTCCAGGCATTTTGTACGTGTGCACACTGCCCAAATGCAAAAGTACGTACGTTTAAAATCCGTAGATAGATGCTCAATGTATACTGTACATGAAAAATTTGCAAAAGTCCAATTTATTATGCATGTATGCTCTACATTTATATGTATACTGTATGCACTGTAACATGTATATTGTATAATGTACATGAATAACTGGATGGTGGATTTGAATTACAAAACAGAAAATGCAAAATTGAAATTTCAAATGGAAATTTTCAAAGACTCGAATTTAATTTTCAGCCAAAGTGAATCACCGCCAAACTTGAATTTCTGAATTTTGCAGTAAGTAAGTCGTGTCACTGTGTCGTGTGGGACTTTTTTTCACACTATTGTGCATTTAATTTTATAAAAGTTCATTTTTTTAGCTGTACCTTGAAATTTCGAAAAAAACCAAGCAGATTTTTGTTTTTTTAGAACCAAGTTTATTATTACGTAATTTGAACTTGTATATATTTATAACTCTGTGTGATGTAACTCGTTTCTTTGAACTGCGTAATAGTCAAGTACGAAAAAAGAGAAATCCTAAAGAAAGCTTTGTCTTTAGCAGGATGGAAAACGTTTGAAATGGGAATAATGACGATTTTAGCAGACGACTAGACAAACACAAAGTACAAAGAATCCAAAATAAAGTGAAGAGCACTCAATAAGGAAAGCAATTAAGATATTCAGTACTCACTCAGTACTCAGTACATATGTACAAAGAGGACTATCAGGCTAGACGAAAAAAAAAACCTAACAAGTCTAAGGAGCAGACTAGACAGACAGACGAATGGAGTTCAATTGTGTTGTTTTGAGTCTTGAGCCTTGAACTGTGTTGAGAGTTGATTTTGATAGTTGAGTCCCTCATCTAGTTGATACTCAAGTCTAAAATCGTCCACTCATTTCTATCCCATCAATCTTGAGCTTGAGTTTCAATCTAGCCTCTTCTTTTGCTCCCCATGATTTTCATCTTTTCTCTTCATCTTGTCTTTTATCTTTGTCCGTGACCTTTTCTTCTTCTTTAAGTGTACATAAAGCAACACTGTTGGACGACGCGGAACGAGAAGAAGAAGAAGAGAGGCAAAAAATTATGGACACGCCACGTACAACACCGACACCAGAAATAACACCGAGTCCAGTGCCAAAAGGAAAGCTAAAGCCAAACCCAACGAAAGAAGACGGCAAAAAACAGAGAGTGTGTCAAGCAGGAAGCGCGATGATGATATTCTGTGCTATGTACATATGTACCAAAATACAAAGGACAGAAAGGAGACGAAATCGAAAACAGCTCTTGCAAAAAATAACCCCGTTGTGATGATGACGACGACGTCATTCAAGTGGGCAAAGCAACTCAAAGTAAAGCAAACCATCGGCATTGGCAAATATTGTACAAGATTGTCTGTCTGTGTCTTGAGTCTTGAGACGTGGAGACAAAACTTTCACTTTTCCTTCCAATTTCGTTGATGTCTCATGTCCTCCGCTGGTTCTGGTTTCTCCGGGTCCTCAACACGTTTGAACTTTGCACGCTGTACATTGTACATATACATATAGTGTGTAGAAATACTCGAGTTTATCCTGTGTAGGATTGTCTGTTTTTGTCTTCGTGCTTCGTCGTCGTCCTCGCTGTCCTCGCCATTGCCATTGTCATTTCTATTTCCATTTTCATTGTCCTGCTTTCTCTTAGTTCCACACACACGCCTGCTGTTTGCCCAGCAAACACAACACCAACACACAAAACCTAAAATACTCGCAAGCAAGTTAAAAGAAAAAGCAAAGACATACATAATACATATGTATTGTCCTGTCCTGTATCGTGTCTTCTCTTGTATCTATTGTACAAAGTAGTGTAGAGCTAGCGCTAAATTGAAAGTCTGGCGAAATACGCCCAACAAGACGGAAAAACACGCGGGAGAAAATAGAAAAGGAATCCTCAGATACATACATTGCTTCATGCTTCATTCAGAGAGAGAGAGCATGGAGAAAGTGGAGAAAGTCTATCATTTTTGGTGCAGACTCTCGTTTAGTTGTACTCGTGACGAGAAAAAGAGAGAATAGAAGGAGGGAGAAAGTGCAATGTTTTCCCAATTTTTCTCAGCGTTTCCACTTTCCCCTTTGTTCCTCCTCTCTCTCTGTTCTTTCTCTCATCACTTTGTCTTTGTTTTGTTTGTTTGTTTGTCCTGGGTTTGCTCCCATCTATTTTGCTTTCTCTGCTCGTCTTAACAGTTTAACTGGATGTGTAAGCGCGCAAAAACAATGCTAAAATAGAGAGAAGGAGTAAGAGTAGAGTAGTAAGATGGAGACGATGAAGAAAGTGTCTATCTGCGAATCTTCATCTGTAGTTTTTAGTGTCAGGCTGAAGGAAAAGGGAGGGCAGGAAAATAACGAGGAATGGAATATTGTAGTGTATAATAATAGCTGGAGAAAAAGAAGAGAGCCAGAACAAGAACTGGAACAACAAGGAAAAGAAAGAGAAAAGGTGTAGATTTAAGAGCCTCGCTCAAGAAGAACAAGGATGAGACAAAGAAGAATAGACAAAAGGGATAAATGTCTAGATAGCAGAGTGTATGTATGTATGTTATGGTACAGTACGGAGGACGAGAATCTTCTAGCTGAATAGACTGGAGAAAAAATTGTCGGGACAAAGAGTGAGTGAAATGAGAGGCAGAGAAAGCAAAAGGAGAGTAACTGAATCTGGAGCAAGAGCACACAGAGAGACAGACGCAAATACAGACAGAGACACAGAGACAGACGTACATACGTACAAGTGGATACAAGATAAAAGATAAAATTTCTGCATTAACTCCATTTTTCTTCTTGAAAGGCTCCGAGCGGAGAAAGTCCACTTTCTCTCTGCCCGAGAAGGTCACAGAGAAAGCAATATGGTAGAAATAGAGAGACAGAGAAAGAACTTGGGTTTCCTTTTCCTTTTCTGTTCCACTCAGACACAGAAACAGAAATGAGGACAATTTTCACAGATTGCCCGGGACTTTCTACTCCACTGTTTTGTTTTCCCCGCTAAATTTCTTTATGTCAAATGTATGTGTGCAAATTGTAAAACGAAGCCCGCCTACTCTAACGAGCTAAAGAACGATTTAAAATGTGAAACGCGCAATTTCGGGACCAGACCGAATGTGAATTTCAATACTGCCCCTCAATTCCATTTTATTCCAGTTCCTTCGTTGATTCGAGCTACGGCTCTGAAATTCTCCAACTTCGACGTTCAAATTCGTGGGAATTGAAAATTGCAGGATTTAACCTTATTAGTCCGGGAAAATGCAGTAGATAGAAAATTTAGGTTGAACATGGGTTGAACAACAGCCCAGCACAGAAATAATGCATAAAGATGCGAATACATAGTCAAATGGAAAATGTTGGGGAACAAAAGAGAGCGGGGGGAAATGGATAAAAAATGCATGGCCGGATGCAGACCGCTGAATGCACATGTCGTGTGCTCTCACTTATGTACATTGTACATACACAAAACTGTATAAATAAATGTATTATATGCATGCATGTATGCATGCATATAATACATTTATGGGAACGAACGAACGAACGAACGAATGAATTGAGAATTGAGGACGCCCGTTTGCAAATCCAAATCTGAATATGAATGGAGAAGCGGCTGTGGGACCTGAGACTGAGCAGCATCAACATAAACATGAACCAACTCATTCAATTCGGGATCCAGACCAGACCTAACCTAACCAAGATTCGGTGGAAATATGTAAATTGTTTTGCTCCCGTGTCGATACGATACGATACGACAGACAAGGAAAGTGAAGAGCAGGAGAAGAGACAACAGGAGAAATTCCATTAGGTATGCAAGATGCAGGGGTAGAAAAGATGGAATGGAAATGGCGAATAAAATTTGGCTTGCCTTCACTTCATACTTGACTTGCCTTGGTATGCTTTGCCTTGGCTTGGTTTGGTTTGGTCGACTCGGCGTCAGTCGCGTAGAAAGAGCCAAGATAAAAATAAAGCCCGGGCTAAAGCCAAAGGCCATCTGGTTATGGATCTGAATCTGAATCCGAATCTGAATCGCATTCTATTGCATTGCATCGAAATGGAGAGGGGCAAAAAATAAAGAGAGCAAGAGAGAGGCAGAGGATTTCTCAAATGAGCCTCCGGCCTTGAGTTTATGCAAGGGGAAAACGTGGAGAAGGTTATGGAAAAATCCTCAAAGAAATATGCACATTCTCTGGATCTATCCACAATACAATACAATATTATGGCCAGCCATTGTATGGTCCCCGAATTTCGGATTGAAAGAGTCCGACTTGAATTGCCAGGAGAAATGTGTACATATTCTACCAGACCATAGAGATTCAAATAGAAATAGAAAAAGAAATACAAGTACAAATGGGCCTTGCTTTTTTCAGCGCTCCCATCCATTGAATCTATTCACATTCACGTTCACATTCCCAGTCTGGCCTTTGGATTTGCAATAATTCTCCACACTTCTGGAGAAACGGAAACCTGCATACACATGCAAAGAAAGTGCCTGGAAAAAATTTTATTTTTCGGCAACGACTTCCTCTTCTGGAGAATCGCCCGTTGCTCCGTGAGGAGAAAAGACGGACTGTATACTGTATACTTATATATAGATCTGCCATTGCCTTGCCTTGGCCTTGCCGTCTTCCGCTTGCTCTTGCTCTTCCACTTCCTTCCCTTTCCATGGGGTTCGTCGTGCATTAGCCTGTGGTTGCGGCTCCTTCCGTTCAGCAAGACACTTGAGACCATCCTCAATTCTCAGACTCTACTTTTCATGGAAGAACCGAATGAAAGAATAAAACCCACGTTTTTATGTGTAACCTCTCAATAGGAACACATTTTTTCATTCCCTTTTCAAGCACTACTATATTATTCATCTGATTTTCGACAACTCCACACAAGAAACCTTGGCATATAATCGTGCATTTTAAAAAACGTTCAAATCAAGGGCTCCAAAATCGCAGCTTTTGACTTTAAATAAATGCTGTACAAAAACGAGAGAAGATCAAAATGGTTGATTTGCTCAACTTGAGAAGAATCAGGAAATGGAGAAAAGGGAGCAGAATACAAGTAAAACTCGAGTTGTAATGCGAGTGAAAGTGTATATATAGTGTATGTAGAAGAAGTGAAAGCAAAGCAATAGTATGGCACTTGTGGAGCCTTAAAGAATTAAGATTTATTGTTTCAACGCATTCTACTCTGCTTTTGCTACACTCTGCTCCTCTGCTTTCTCTTTTGCTATTTGTTTCCCTTCGTTTTTGCTCTGAGTCAGACTCTGACTCTGACTCTTTCCGCTTCCTCTGCCTTTTCACTTTCTCTCTCGTGCGCCATCCTTTCCCTTTTGATCCTGCGGTGGAGACAAAGAGAAAGCAAGCAAGAGAAAGCAAGAGAAAGTGTGGTGGTAGAAATGGCAGATGCCCGAGAAGAGATTTAAGCCTGTAAACCACCAACGAAATTAAATTACCACGGGGCAAAATCAATGACTTCTACATTCTACATACAACCAACTCTTTCCCTATACGTACAATGTACAATATATACGTTTTATACATGTATTTCCATGCAACACAGAATTTCCATTCCATTCTATTCCGTTTTGTTCTATTTGATTCCAGCGTCGGCACAATCCTCAAAGACTAGAGTACGTATAGCATAAACGTAGATATACGTATGTAAACTGCAGGGTGAATACGTACGACACACACTTTGCAGTTTGAGCATTCATCTTCTTGCTTGCTTGCTTCCTTGTTCTTGCCTCCCAGTCTCAAACTAAACATTGAGCACTGAACACTGAACATGGAATTCCTTCCCGCCGAGTTTCCATGTAAAATCGTATCGTATCGTACAATGGAATCGTAACTTTAACTTGGATTCAGTCTCCGTTTCAGTTTCAGTTTGCGTTTCGCTCCCAGAAATTCGACTTGAATTTCTCCATTTTCCATCTTTCTTACCCGCTCGATGCCTGCTCTTCTTCTTCCTCTCCGGCGCTGGCGGTCCACACACCGGAATTCTTGCATGTTCAATCCTGAATTCTCAATTCTCCAGCTGAAATATCAGTTGGATCTTCTTTCTATGTATAGTATAGTATAGCATTCTTCGAACACTGTGCTCTGCCCATGGAAAAAGATACCTTCATAGGCCATTGTACAGAAATTCACAATGCAAGATCCATTTCTCTCGGTGCCCTAGTTCTAGTTCTAGTTTTGATTCCAGTTTCAGTTCCAGTTCCAGTTGCTCCAGTAGAAGATTCTATTCTAGCCTGGAATTGGAGTCGTTGTTGGTTTTGCGCGGCATTTGAGCGGCTCTTTGTTACACTTGGAATCGAAATTGAAATTGAAATCAGAATCCAAGTCAGAGAGACAGCATTGATATCAAACCGGGAATCATACTGTGTCTGCTCTTCACATAGATGTAGACTTCTTTCTTCCGTAGCTGCCTGCTGCTTTTCCAGACGACCCAGACTGGAGAAGAAGTAGAATAGAGGAGACTAGACCACCGCCAATACGCCAGTATCAATATCACGACCCAGTCACTGTACACTGTACACTGCCATGGTCGGTCTGGTCTGGATTTTTCCTGTTTTTCCATTTTGAATCTTTCTGCATCTATCTGGATCTGGATAGTCATCATCATATCAGTATGTTGGGGTTGGACAGATGAAACAAATCCTTGGCGAGTATGTATACATGTATAGAAAATAGGGATCCTTATGCAATCTGAAATAAGCCCAGGGCTCCCACTTTACCCCATTCCGATCCTCATCTAAAATCTAAAATTCACTCATGTTCGACACACGATACACACTCGGATAATATCTATCTATCTATCTACAAAAGAGAATGTCTACAATTGAGGGAGTCATTCCAAGGGGAGAAACGTGTGCCAGGAGCGATTCCCTGTTTAGACACTCAACTCTCAAAATAATCCCAATCCAAATGCAAAATCCCGCCCTATTGTACATATTGTTCCTCCATTGTTAATTCAAAACCATTGAGGCAAATTTCCCGGCGTTCATTTTTAAGCTGCTCCTATGTATTTTGTTTCTCCGGGCAATTTTCACGTTTTCTCCCATTTATGCTCATCCAAAGTTGCGTGTGTTGATTTTGATTTGGAAGCCTACAGTGGAATTCAGGACTCGGGAGAAATGTTCTATAAATTCGCATAGTAAACAAAGGATGCGTTAATACCGTTGAATAGGGTGGATTTTGGATTGCCATGCCGATTTGCCTAATTCCGCTCGATTGTCGATTGTCGGTTGTCCGTGGATGGACGGATTGCTTTGCTACCCAACCAAAAGTACAATGGCACAAACTTTGTGTGCAGACAACTGTTGTGTTGTCCTTGTGCACTTTATGAGTTTATGATTAACATGCAGCGTCTGTGTATGTGTTTATGGATTTTCTGGTTAATTCCCCGTTGTGTACCAAAGGGCTTGCCAGATTTGTGAAACTACGTCGGAATTCCGCCAAAACGTGTACAATGTACAAATACTCAACTTTACAATGCAAAATTTGCAGAATTAATACCATTAACCGATCAATTTCCGAGTAAAAAGAAAAGTTCTGCTGTCTGAAAACCCGCCCACTGTTGACCTTTGAAACATTTCGAATACATATTTAAGCGGCATTCTTGGAATTTAAAAAAAAATCCATGCTTCAAAAACTCCGCTTCATAAATTTATATTTTACCTGTGTTTGAACTGTATTTTGAAGTTGTTTAGGCAGATCCACAATATTTGTACAAAAAAGTTTTCCCAGATTTAAAAGTGCTGTTGACTTTTCTTTCCCCGATAGAGTATGAAAAAATCCCGAAAATTGAAGCAATACTACACAAGTTGCGTGTGGGATTTGTTCCACTCATAAAATTGCATCTGCTGCATACAAAATCATGTTGTGTATGTAGACAAATCGTAAATGGAGATTGATAGCAGACAAAGATATCTGGATACTTGTCGACCCGGAGCTGTATACTGTATACATACCTTATTTTTATTTTCTCCATAGAACCAACCACATCTTTCAATTGCCCCTGTACGTACATTTGCATTTGTATTCGTATTTTATATTTGTATTTGAATTCCTATTTGTATTTGTGTTTACTATTTGCGCAAGAAGGAGGTAAATATATTTACACGCTATATTGAAATTGAAAGGGAAAGGAGTCAATAAATGCGTGATGGTGCTCGTTGGGCTGTGTGTGTGTAGTGCGTAGTCAAGCCTAGCCAATGCAAGCTCAAACACAAATTCTAATTCAGATTTTACTCTATAAATTCAAATCCACCTCCCATTCACGCTCTCATTCCAATTCTCATCCCCATTCTTCCTCACATTCACAATTCCCATCCTTATTCTACGTTCATCCACCTACACCACCGAAATTCGATTCTGCGGCAACCAAAGTCATACAGACACGCTGGAATAATTTTCGGGGGGAAACCTCCAGGTTTTCAAAGGCTTTTGTGCATATTATATAAAGCAAATATTGAAAATGGAGAAGATGGAAAATAATACAGAAAATGCAACAAAAAACGAAACAAGGAAAGCAAGTCATTGTACGCATACAATTTTGAATATGCTTCAACCACATCAAGCTGTAGATGCGGATTTATTTAGTTTTTTGAATTTGGATTTGTGCTGGGATGAACAAAATGCAGGGGAAAGGATGAAGATCCGCCTATACATTTGTCTGGATGGCTGGCCTCAACTGTATTGAACTGAACTTTACTTTCTCCACTCGAGTCAACTCCATTCAACTCGAATCCAATCCAATCCGGAGGTCCATACATATAAACGAAACGACTGGAGGAAATCAATTTTCACAGATAGAAACCCTCCAAGCCCGCGGCATGAGACAAACAGAAACAGACAGAGAAAGGAAAAAGAGTCCATATGTGTTCAGTGTTCATGTGGGAGTGGGACGGGGTGGGGAGAGAAAGTCAAGTCAAGTCATTGAATGTTCACTGCAGATCAATGAACCTTGGCTCAATTTTCTTGGAGAGTGAGCCTTGACAATTTTTGTCATGCTCCAAAATACCACATTGTCATTCCTACAATAAATTTTGGACGCTTTGCTTCCATTATTCTCTCTTTTTTACGCCTGCTGAAGTCTTTGTTCTCATCAGCGCTACTTTCCCCTGGTTTGCTTTAAATATCGGTACTCTGTGCAAATAAATCGGTACTCTGTGCTTGGATTTTAATTTTTTCCCTTGAAGCTCAAGCATATCAAAATTTTACTAGTTTAGTTGATGCATAATTTATTTTTTTAATTTTTGCTGACGGATGACGAATGTTATTCAAATTAAATTTTACTCGAGTTTTCTGAAATATGGAGCAAAATTCTGTTTGAAGCAGGGAAACAAAAAGAAGAAAAAACGCAACAGCAGATGTTTGTATTCGGGGCAAAAAAGTTGATCCTATTGCCCTACATATTTTGTCCACAGAGCAAGGACAAAAGACAAACAAAAAAAGCAATTTATTGACTTTTTCAAAGCTTTGTCTCTCCATCGTCTTGAAATATCCAAGGCAAGAACCGTACGCTCTTTGATATATCTGTAATGTCGCGTTTCGTATTTTCTTGGTCTCCTTTTTTGTATTTTTTGTTTATTGTATTACAGTGACTTGACTTGTGTGTCTCGTGTTTCACTCTTTCGTCGTCCCGCCTTTGTTTTGTATTTATGTCGTGTAAATACATAAATGCAATGCAGGGTACTGTGCGTGAGCAAGTAAATAAAGTACAGTGCGTAAAATAAAATAAAGTAGGGCAAAAAATGGAGCATTCCATATTCTCAACATACTTTTTGCTCTCTAAATTATGTGCTTTGTATGGTTTTGAAATCAGAGGCTCTGCCTTTACAGAGACTGGAGCAAGGGAAAAATGCTTTCTCTTTGGCTTTTGCTTTCGCCACCGCTTTCACCCAATTTTGTCATCCTTGCACAATTTATATCTGTACCACAGCACCGCACCGCAATACACAGAATCACACAGCATAGCATATCACACAAGGATGAACACAAAAACACAATGTTATAGAAGGAAAAGAGAGCGAACAGCACGAGATGAAACTGAAACTGGAACTGAAGCTGGAAAAAAGGAAAAAACTGATATATACGGTTGGAACTTTTGTAATATACAGTAACTTTGGGAGAAAGTCACATTTACACATATTTCAATGATTTTTATCAACCATTTCCTCCCGTTTTTTCGATACTTTTGATAAAAAATAGTCAATGTTGAAGAGGAGCTGAGTGCAGTAGAAGAAGTTGTGACAGGGCGGAATAAAATACTTGAAAGGACCCCGCGCACACTGTAAAAGTCAAAAATGGAGTTTATAAAATGTCTGTGCAAATAAAAACATACACAGCACGAGTGCAGTTCCGCACTTGGCCCCATTTTTAACACGAAATAATATCAACTCACATTCAGTACATGAGCATTGAACATCCAGTCAAGTTTGTTTTTCAGGGTCATTGTACGCACAGAATAATTTACTTTATCTTCAAAAATTACCATTTCTTTTTAAATCGAAAACGGAGCCATCAAATCTTTGTGGAAAATACTTTATTAAATTTTAAAAAGTTGACCTCTGACACCAAAAATGTCACGCCGCGACAACCGCGGTCAACTTAGTCCCCGATAGTCGGAGAATTTTTATAGAACGGAATATTCCAAAACCATGGGACAGTTCACCTCTGACTTCATAGTCTTATACATATGTAGTTTTATCGTCCTCGTTGATTTTATCTTGCTCGACTTGGAATTTAGCATTTTCCTTTGAAAAATTCCCTTGCCATTTCAGCTTTCTATTTGCATATTTGCCTCCTACAATTTTTTGCTGTGAGCTGCATAAATTGTATCTATTTTTACCCGGGTAACAATTTGTGCAAAAATTATCCAGCTTTTTGCAGGGTTGGTTTGAGTGGTGTTTGTATGCTGTACACACAACATTTACGTGGGAGATCCAGGACACAATAAATATGTACACAGGCTAAATGTATTGTAGAATGTAGAACAATAGAATTCAGATTCCCGGAATCGTTTTCAAACAAGCATTCTTGAGCGCCTGCACACAAAGGGACGCACATACAAGTATCATTGTATCATCATCTAATACCCAGTTTTGCTGTTTGAACCGATCTGCTTACAGAGGGATCGATTTGGTTCTTGGAAAACAAAATATAGGACTGCAGTATTTTTTGTCTTTGTTTCGTCGAGCAAAAGCATTGTTTTTATTTTGAGGATTCTTCTACACGCAAATTTTATTCTGGTTTGTACGTTTTTTCTGTAAATTCCATAGCACAATACGTCCGCATTTTTTATGCTTCTTAACCTCGACAAATGAGAAAAAGGGGGAATAAAAATTATATGATTCCGGTTCAGTGCCGTTTTAAACTCTAAAATCGCAAGAGATGAATAAAATGCTGGCGAAAGTAAAATGTGTAGAGTGTAGAGTTTTCATCCGCGATCAACTTGTCACACATCGCTGCACTCTATTGCTTTCCACAGCAGCAGCAGCTTTCTCCGCCTGTTTTTAAATCCAAATCCACATGCCAGAATGTGGAAATCAGTAAAATCCGCTTTCTTTCGCCCTTGCTCTCTCTCTCTTTAGTGCATTCCCTGATGGCTTGATTGTAGATTTAAGATTGTGTACTGCGATGCGTAAAATGCTTTCTTTCCACCTGCACTTTCACTCTGCTTTTATGTCCTTGTGTTTCTTTTCCGTATTCAAAGCTCAAGCCAATGTCAAAGTCACAGAGGATTTTCCCCCGAATATTCCATCAAGTTTCTTTAAATTATATGCAGAAACTGCGGAGAAAGCATTTTGTTTTTAATCCTAGAGGAATGTTTTTAAAATGTGTAAAAATGTTGGATTTTTTACCCGTTTGACGCGTTTGCATCGACTTGAATCGGGATAAATTTAAGGGCCTTCTTCGCATATGCGGGCTAGATTTGCTTGTGCATTTCTTAGCGAATAAATTATACGCAGAAGATTGAGGAAGAGGAAGGGAAAGCACTTGGAGAAAGTGGGAGTGAAAGCAAAAGCAAAAGTAAAAGTAAAAGTACATACAAAACCGACGCGGAAGAATCTTGAGTGTGACTCAAGAGTAAGCCAAGTATTTACTGAGAGGCTTATACAGAATAGCCAAGTTTATTCCTCATGGGAAGCTCTATCCAGCTTCAGTTATCTTTCTTTATCCATCTTTCCTTGGCTATACATAGATTTATAGTAACCAACGCAATTCCATTCCATTCCTACAATTTCCCTTATTATTACTATAACTTTTGCCTTGCTTTTACTTTCACTTTCACCACGAACCGTGTGTTCGATAGTGTAGTGTTTGCATGTTTTACAGGCATTTCTCGTCCAATTTCGATCGGTTGATACACACATACGCCCAAGAGTCAAGGCTAAAGTGTTATTCCACGGTTACTTGTGCAGCAAGTCTTTATCCAGCCGGCAAATACAAACAAGTGTACAGTGTACAAGTGCGGGTACAACTTTAGGCGGCTGCTAACTATGTCATTCTAAACGTAAATACAGATGAGATGTGTACACACTATTCGGTTTAACACACTCTGGAATTTCCGGGATTTGTATGTGTTTTATTAGCACTTTACGCACGAGAATCCTCTGCAGTGTGTGTGCGTCTCCTATTAAGTAAAAACCATGGCACTCCCCACTTACTTAACCCGGGATAAAGCTAATAAACAAATATTTTCACCCCTCGTCCCTCTCTTTCTTTATAATTGGGGTTTCTCTCCATTCCTCAAATTTTTGAGGGGTTAAGATTAAACCTCCGTAAAAAATTCAATAAGCTCGATAAAAATTCAATATTAGACGAAAAATGTATGCAGATTTTTCATGCTGTCAAATGTCTCCGCCAACATCTGCATCTGTGATTAAATAGATCCTTGACAAAAATTGCAAAAGCGTAAGAAAGAAAATGTGTGGCTGTGTACATATTCATCTACGTATTATCCAAGGTTATGACATGGACGGAGAAAGCGGAGAAAGTGCAGCAGCGAAAGAATAGGAATAACAAGTGGGACTAGAACGATGAGGATGAGATTCTAGACCAGATTTTGAATTTCAAGCTCCGATTCCCACATCAACGTGACAGCGAGTCAACTGGAGCTGAGATGAGAGACGAGTCGAGCTACGTATGCCAAGCCAAGCCAAGTCAAGTCGAGTCGAGTGAGTCAAGTGAAGAGTGTGTATTCATATTCGTGTTCGTACTCGTCTCTGCATTCGTATATTACATAAGAAGGCGGCAAGATGTGCCGTTAAAAAGGCAAAATGAGAAAATGAAGGAATATGCGGAGACAGAGAAAGGAGATGACAGAAAGAGCGGGTGGAGATGAAAACGACATTGGACTGACTGTCTAATCGCTGCATACGTATGGAGGGTCTCTGTCAAATTCGGAGTGACACCCGTCGCCTCAATTACTTCTTAAACGCTCTCGAGAGAGCTCAAGAGGTCTTCTTCTTCTTCGGAGTCTGAATGAATCCAAATTCATGGAGGAGGGGAAGACGCACAACCCTTTGCAGTCATATTATTATTATTTATACAGATATTCATATCACCATCATCGTCCTCTCCATCATCAGAATCTTGCTCTGAACATGTCCTCATCTATCTCCCATTTCTTCGACATTATACACTATACACACACCAAGCCCTACTATATATTAAAACTCCGCCGTTTCAAAGAAAGTAGAAAGTTTTTGGGTAAAACTTTCACCCTTGATCAACCTCAGTAATATTTTCTAGCTATTTTTAGTTTTACACTGTCTCTTCCCTTTACTGCCTTCCATTCATCAAAATTTATCCTGCTGATTGTGAAAGGAGCAAAATTTTTCCGGAATAAGAAAATTAAGGGTAAACAACAATATACTAATAAATGAATTAACCTCCACGGGGGGTTCATCAGAATTACTTAATTATGACCCAATTAATTATTTTGGATAATGCCCGGCATAAAATGACCCCCTGCACAATATTGTCCAACTTGGGCAACAACCCCATAAACAACCACTTCCAGGAAATTTTAGTGCGCAAGTGGAGCATTCAAAGGGAATTAGCAGTTCAATTCATGGCTAACTAATGTGTAATTATCATGATAAAGACGATTCTGACTAGCTGACGCAGATGCAAGGACCGACTTTTCCTGGAAAATTAGACAATATTAGGGCCAACAAGGAATGAATCAGAGAAATGGGAGGAATTGTCAAGATGATAAATAATCATAGTAATAATATCTTAATAAATAACTAATGCTCTAAATTATTGAGGTATAAATACATAATAGTGGCTCGTGTTTCAATGCAATCAATGGTTTATTATTATATATACTATGTAGTAAAAGCAAAGTAAAAGTGGAAGTAAACGAGAAAGTAAAGGTGAAAGCTGGGATCCTATACATGTATAAATATTTGAGAGCAAAGACCCGGGGAGTAGGGTAGCGTAAAGTGCATTGGAGCGTCCCCTCAGCCTTCCGTGACCCCCGGGGTAATTTTGCTGGCTGCTTGTGGAAACCAATTTTACTACACCCGGGTTAATTTGCTTATTAGACGTCAGTTGGCAAAGAGGCGGGCTCGGGCTCCAGCTCATGTTCGTGTTTTGGTTCGGGTTCTGGCTCTTGTTCTTGTTCGTGTGCGGCTTCGGATTCCTCATTTTATTTTACATGGTGCTCTCCATGGTCTTGCTCGCCTTCGAGTCTTGATCTTGGCCTTGGTCTGGACTCGTACAAGCCGCAACTAAATTCTCCACATAATTTCTCTATCCCCGGATAAAATACGGCCTTGTACCTGGAGAAAATGCACAGGCTTTCTTGAAATATTTTACTTATACTTATGTTATTATAAGAAATACATGGATTCAAAGTGAGAATTTCTCCAGGAGGGAGGAAGGAACTGTGCAACAGAGGAGCTTCTCCAGAGCTTCCTTGTATGTATGTATTTAGTTAAAACTATCTAGAAGACTGGAAGTTGGATTCGAATCCGAATGCCAGCATCAGCATCAGCTGGAGCTTCAGCTCCAACTGGATGTTGAATGGTTGCGTAATGATTTTCCCTGGAGCCTTCATGTCTCTTTTTCCTCACCAACGATCTCTTGTCTTGCTTTGCTGTCTGCTCTGCTCTGCTTTCTCCCACACTTTCTCTTGCTTTCCCTTTGCTTCTCACGGGAACTCTGACTCTTCCTCCAGCTTTCACTCGCTCGATCACTTGCTTTCTCCGTTTCTCTCTCCACCCGTCCTTCAAAATATGAACGTTTCGTTTATGGCATCTCGACTGCCGACAACCAACTGTTTTAACCCGTGGGAGAAACCTTCATGTTTCATTCTCCCCTTTCCGTTACAATACATAAAAATACATTTTACTTGTATTTCCATTTATACTCTTTAGACAGAGATCCAGTCCTTGAACTAAATGCTCTTAAGCACACTCGTAGTTTTCTTCCGGCTCGAATCGATCTCAATACAGAAATTTGATGATTTGAAATGTGCATCTATTGTAGAGAAAGGAGAGAAAGCAAAACCTCAAGACGTACCTTCCTGTTTGTTGACAAATGACAAAGAATTCCGTGGCGTTTCCCCACCCTACTTCTATATGTATAGTTTTTTGTTTAGTCTCGTTACGTTTATAATTCCCCTCCTTTGCGACTACTACTTGAAATTAACCAAGCGCCGCCTGTCTGAAGCTTTGCTTTTTTCATCAGATTTGTGTTTCCATTTTATGTATACAATTTTCCTTTGCTTTTCCCTCCCTACATCATCCACTTGTGGATAGTTTTGTCTATTCTTCTGTCATAACTTTATGTTAAGAATGTGGAGAAAGTAAAATTTTGTACATGTATATAGATACAATGTGATGATCATAATGATAATGTTGACGTCGACGAGGAATAGCACTGAAATTGTAATAAAAGCAGGAAGAAACTTTCGAGGAATAACAAAACAATCTTTCAATTTTCCTGGGCGCGCTTTCCCTTCTGTTTCAGTTTCAGCTTCCTTTTTTGTAGACTTTTACTGTATAAAAAGGCAGGAAAAAGCCTGCCTTTTGGAACCCCTCTTTCTCTCTCTCACTTTCAACGAGACGGAGAAAGCAGATACAGAAAATACGGAAGGGAATCCTTTTCCCTTTTTCCTTTGCTTGCTTAATGGCAAGCCATGCCATGGCTCACATTTGCGAGCTCCTTATTTACTTTTCTCCAGGGCGAAAAGACTCGTTCGTCATTACACACGACATTACATAAGATACATACATTATATTACATTTCAGTGAGTGCCGGTGCCACTGCGATTGCGATTGCAAATTGCATCGCCCGGGATTGCATTACACTTGAATTACATACACATGTACATTCGCCATCGGGCATGGAGGCGCCCGGCAAAGGAACAAAACTCTTGTTTCATCATTTGCCCGAAAACTGAATCCGAGTGCGTAGCAAAGACTTTTCTCTCTTTCTCACTCTCTCTTTTATTTTTGTCGCTATTCGTTCATTTAAAAAGTATAGCAAAAATCTCGACTCACTTTCAAATGCTCACCCACTGCTCGGAGGCTCCAGCATATTGCACCATGTTGCAACAGACACCTAAAATCCGGGATTGATTTAGCCCTGAATTTTTTCATTTAATTGCTGATAAAATTCAAATCAGAATTAGACTACCTGCATTTTAATCGATGCGCTGCAGAGATCGATTATTTCACACAAAATTTTGGGGTCAGCACCCCATAGATAATCAACCCTTTGGAAAACATCTACCTGAAAAAAGAAAAGCGAAAGCTCAAGTGAAAGTAAAACTTAATACATACATAACATTATTAAAAACTGTTACTGTTATTTTGGTGAAAGTGAAAATGGGGAAAGTCTCCATATAATAAATAATAATCATAAAGAGGATTCTTCACACTTTTGCCTAACCCAATTCGCAGCATGAGATGAGAGATGAATATTCCGCGCCGTCTGAAATTTATGCAGGGTACACCTTCTGGCACCCGCATTTGCATACATACATACATACCCGACCATGTCAAGTTGTGCCCGAGTTGACGAGGTAAATGAGTGGCTGTGTATGCATGTATGTATGTATGATGGAGACTGACTGACATGGAAGGCGCTAATTGGCAAGTGTGACTAGAGTGTAGTCAAGTGAAATGAAATGAAATGGGATGAAAAAGGTGGAGTAGAGAGAGAGCGAGAGAGAGAGAGAGCGCGCAGGATGGAAATGACAATGAAAAAGGTGAGCACGGGGCTGTCAAGGCGTGAAAGAGTTTGTCCATGTTCCAGTAAAGAGGACTAAATCAACTCACTTTCACTCTCTTCATCGTCTAGACTATCTAACAAAGTGAAGTTGTACATTGTACATAGACAAGTCCGGCCAACTAACAAGTTGGCCTGCTGCATGCATGTATGTAGTTTGTAGATTGGAGATATTACACAACCACCGACACTGCCACTAGTTACAAACTCAGCTCACAAACTTATTTATGCACACATGGACGTGTGCTCTGTACATTCTACATTCTACATACAATCTAGTTACTCTTCACTATTCACAGCTCTCCGAGTTTTTTCCCAGTGCCGCAATGCAGTTTTCACTCATTCCTCAACCATGAATATTTAGTTAGTCCCTGTGTACACAGTACACACATACACGCTCACTTTGACTTTGACTTTCAGCTCGTCTTCGTCTTCGTCTCCATCCCCATCGCCTTAAAACTCATTTCATTTCACTCCTCGCACTTAAAAACAAAAAAAAACAACTACATACATCAAGTGCGGAGAAAAAGCAGCCAGAGAATTTTTTGTAAAAAAAATTAAAAACTTGAATCACGTCCTCGTCGGTTCACATCCGAGTTTTCTTCATCCTCTCTCTCTCTCTCTGTCTCAGCGTTAAGCGTTGACTAGACAACGATAAGAGCCCCAACACTTTTCGTGCCCCTCGCTTGTGTACATTGTATAGTGTACGTATGTACAGTAGACCTGCTCATTTTGAACACCTTATTGAAAAGTTAAGCAGCCACCCCTTCATATCGTTCCTTTTGGATGCCTGCAATCACAAAAAAAATTTCGTCCGGATCGGTTGACGTTTAGAGGTCGCCCACGGTCACCCAAGTTAGAATAGGGATTTACATTGACTTTCACCCCGAAATCGTGCATGTTTGGGGTGGGGAGTGAAGGGGGGCAGGTAGAATTTTTTGGAGTACCGGAATGAAGAGGTCCCTCATAGA